>SSNR01000537.1:228143-297618 GCA_006937965.1 Callopanchax toddi
CACACACACACACACACACACACACACACACACACACACACACACACACACACACACACACACACACACACACACACAAAAGCTTCTAAACTGCATGTCAACCTAAATACAAACAGAACAAAGACTTTGACAAGTGAAAAACGTGTTGCCTTCACACTCCTGTGTTTGGAGATAAAAAACAGTTTACCTGAAAACAGTCCTGGTCTTGACCGCGGATTAGCAAGCGCAGATGCTGAGTGACGCTGGGCGAGTTGTTCCTCAGAACCAGCTTCTGTTGGCTAAAAACAAACAATGAGATGTCATTACAGGAGACAGTTCATGCTAAACTGCACTGCTGTTTTCAAATTAAGAGTCTTAAAGTCACTGTTTGCACAAAGGTAAACTTGAATGTGGCTTTCTTATTATTTTTTAAGCTGTCTTTTTGTAGTGCTGCTCTTTACCTTGTTCCACTCGGTATAAATAAACTGCATCATGTTGTAATAGCTTCTGAGGAATAACACCCCCTGACAGATATCACTCTCCCCTTTCATGAATAACATTATGAAGCTTTAATTGGAATAAGATGGAATTCTGGGCCTGGAGTTTTCACATCGATTACTTTCCTGTGATTAACCAATACCTACAAAGTGCTCTCTCTGTGACCAAGCAGCTAGAAAATTAAGAAGTTGCCTACACAGCTCTTCCCAGGGTGACTCCTCCCCAGGCCACAAACTGTTTGTTAGAGAGAATTGGTGGGACGTCACTGGTCAGAGGTCCAACAGAACTAGGGGGTCCAGGTTTCTGGGACTCGTGAGAGATGACATCTCCTTTCAGTGTCACTTCATACTGAGGGCCTGACGGGAGCACCAAGATGGTGAGGAGGCTGTGAGGAAAAGACAAAGTGTATTTTAGTGAGTTTATCACAGGTTAACAGGTACAAAACAACTCATTCATAGAGATCTTTTAGGTAAAGTTCCGTCAATATAAATCTCAAAATGTGATTACTGTTTAGGGTTGTGAGATTTATCAAATTTGAATTTCTATTTTAATTTTTTATTTTAATTACAAAATCAGTCTACCTGTTGAAAATAGGGTTGGGTATTGAAAGGGTTTCATTTGGTACCGGTGCCATTTCGATATTTTAAAAACGGTACCGGTTCCTAAACGGTATTTAAATCGGTACTTTTAAAACAAAAAACAGATTGTTTTTTTTTTATGATCCCAAGGCCGAGCCAATCAAATTGACCAACAATATTTTAACATAAAATTCTTCTAATATAAAGAAAGAAAAAATGTATATTATACTGTACATTAATTAAATGTACAAAACATTAATAGGTACAATTATTAACTGAACATCAACTCAATCTACTGATTAACATAGAAATACAATCCTAAACACAGAACTAACACTCAGATTGGTGCTCTTTGCTGTTCTTGTTGTCACACAGTGAAAATTTGGTTTTGATTTTAAGTTTTATTTATTTGCATGTTTTTTCCCCTGTTTTTATACATTATTATTGCATGTTTTATACTGTTTTAATATCGTTTGTTTTTAATTCTTTGGATCACTGTGGACTGATTTTAACATGACTGATAATCACTATCACCTGTTGTAAGTGGGCGTGTCCAGGAAGAAACTTATTTACGTGCCACTCAGGTTGGCAGAGGAGAGAGTGAACAGGACAGAAAAGAAAAGAAAAGGACAGACAACGAAGGAAATGAAAGGTGTGCTGAAGGAAAAAAGGAGAAGCAGCAGGATGTGAGGAGGAGGCAGATCGGCTGTCCCGGTGAGCGGCGAGGAGTCGAGCGTCTGGTCCCAACAGCTCCAGCTGCGGGGACCAGCTGCGCGTCCCACCGATCTCATGGGACGCCGGCATGGAGTGGACCTCTGCCCGCACCCTTCAGACCAGTGTGCTCTGCGGGGCGAAGAGATGCGAGGAGGCTGACATTACTGCTGGACTGCTGCAGGGACGAGGAGATGGGCGAGTGCGCGTGTCGGGGTTGTGTTTCCTGCGGCAGCCTGCTGCGTGCATGTCACGTGACGTTTGTGTGCTACAGGCTACAGCTTATTAACGGCAAACACCAGAGGGCGCAATTAGGTGGCTATATTTTGGGGCACCAAAATGGCGCACCGAAATTCATGTTGTATTTCGGTCTGGTTAGTACCGATGATGTAACAGTCGGTTCCATACCCAGACCGAACTTCGGTACCCAACCCTAGTTGAAAATGATCACATTATTTGGTCATATTTCACTTTAAGAATATTTGTCCTCGTCTTGCTCTCGAAATGAGTCATACAACACTAAACTCTTAGAGTCAGCAGGAGTAAAGACGGCACACTGAGGGCAAAATACACTGAAGGTAGATGACACTTCTGCTATGAAAACATTGTGCTTTTAAGACTGAATCTATTGGTATATGTCTCTAAAGGTATTTGTTAAAAATGGAGACTGGTTTGAATTTCAATCCCCCGCTTGGCCATGTGTCAAAGTATCCTCAGACAAGATGCCAAACCCCCAACTGCCTTCAGGTCTCCATTGCATGAGATTCTTAATCTTAATGGGATTACCTGACTAAATAAAGTTAAAAACATATATAGTCAGCTGTATAAGCTACTGGAGATTAATAAAACAGCAATGAAATTGCATTTCCTAATTCTGTGAGTAATTGTGTTAAAAATAATCAGGATCTTGTTTGATGTACGACCCGTACCTTTCTTTAACTCTCCTGTTGGCCTGTGGTCTGAAATAAACAACAATGCCTCGTTCTTCTCCAACGCTCAGGGAGAGTTCATCAGGTGCTACAGAAAAACTCTCCTCACTGTCACTGATCTGTCAACAGAAGGAACAAAATAAAAGATGATTTACTTTTATGTTGTGGAAACAACTTAAATACATGAGCAACTGAGATTGTTCCCTTCTGTAAGTGTGAACACATTCTGAACTCTAAATGTCACAGAGGATACATAAACCCTAAATCTAATCAGAGAAGTAAAGATCAGAGTTACCTTGAGTTTCAGCTGTACATCGATGTTTCCTGCATTCTTTAATGGCAGCGTCTGTTCACTGCATTTACCCACTGAGGCACAAAGGTGGACCGTCTAAACAAAAAAACAGCAAACAGTTTCTCACATCCAAATCTACAGTGGAAATAAAAAGTTTTAAAGTTGTGGTTTAGTGGAAAACCTTTTTTTTCAGGTTTTCATGGATTATAATAGGTTCCCCTGAGCCTGTCATGTAGGCCGAAAATGAAAACTCTGTTCCCTGGTTATTTAAAAAAAATAACGGATTTTCTCAAAGAACTTCCTTGCAAGCTCTGATTATGCAAATCCACGTTGTGATGTCACAATGCAAATTTGCATACCGCATCTAGCTCATGTTGGCTAGGTCCACCTGGCAGGCTAGGCTTGATAGCATTGAAAGCTAATGTTAAATGTACAAAGTCATTCCATAAATTATTTCAAGCTTTCTTCAGTCAGTCTGAAAACAGCCATGTGGTCATTTTGTTACCTGTAGGTCTTTAGGAGCGTGGACCCTTGCAGTTCCAGACCTGGCCTTGAGTGGAATACTCCTGATAACATGACTCGGACCAGGAGAGTCCACTTCGATGTCCACCCGAGCACTGTACTCATCAGCTGGGCCAAGTTCTCCTGAGGAGCAAAACACCAGCAGAAAGTTGACGAGGAAAAAATAAGAAAAAAAGTTGGAGAATATAGTGAAATATTTCTTCACATATTACTTCAGTGAGCTCAATAGCTGTGGGGCACACAGAGGACAGATGGGTTCACAGGACGCGCTACGCAGCTGAACGCTTCTTGGGAAATCACCGTATTAAAGCTGTAAAAGCCGTGTCTATACTGGATTTAGTGCCTCCGCACGGACTGGCATTTCTGGAACGTGTTGTTGCGCTCTCCGTGTAGCCACTCAGTAACTATAATTTTTTTTTTTTTAATAACGGCGCGGGCGCAACACATCCGTCTTCTGTGTGTCCCAGGCTTAAGTAAACATAAAACATCTTCAGTCAAGGCTGATTACCTGATGAGGTCATGAACATCTGAGGAGCCTTGAAGCGAACCCAGACCATGAAGCTCTCTGGACTCTGAGGGAAATCATTTCATGTTAAGTTGAACATTAAATCATACTTGATTCTTCTCAATGCACCACACCACACATATATAATAAATAGATGTAGGCATAGATTTAATTTTTTTTTTTAAATTAATCTAGATTAAAATGGCTCATTTGAATCCTGCCAAAGGGTTCATAATACCGGTATGTGTGTTCATGAGCATGAGGCTGAAGAATGGTGATACTTCAAGTCTAGAGTTTAAGGTTAGTAACGGCTGATCCACTGTTTGGATCAGCTGTTACTAACCTAACAAGAAATACTAAACCTGTCAGAACTTCCCTCAGAAACCCAGACCTGAGTCGCAAACCAGAACCACCAGACCAGATCTCTGAGCTCATTTTAACAACCTCTGATGGTTGATAAAGTTATCAGGATGAATTTTGTCTAATGAACTCTCTTCAAACTGATTTTTTTCACCTGTCAAAAAGTGATTGTAGCATCCAGTTTGTCTGTAATGGATTACATCTGCCTTCAAATGTCTTTATTTCTCTGTTTATTTCACATTATCCTATAGGGCTGTTTCATCATGTTTTTGTTAAATAAAACCACTTTGGGGGGATTTAAACATTAATATGAGTCTCTGAAAACTAAAGACTCTGATAAAGTCATTGACAGATCAATGTGTTTTAGCATTGATATTGTTTGATTTGTTGAATGTTAAGCTGTCAGTTATGCTGAGAAAAACGTGTTTGAGCAGTGCGCACTGCCACATTCACTTTATTAACGAGAAGCACGTGCACAGCTGAGGCTGTCGGTGCAAATAGTCGGTTCACCAGGAAACGCCTGGAACCCAGACAGCCAGTCCGTAGCCTACATGATTGATGAGGAGCGTGAGTTCTACATGAACTCTACCAAGTAGCTGATGCGGGTTCCAGCCACGTAGGGTCCAGTTCAGGAGGAGGGAGCGCACGCCAAGGTTGGCATGGGCTTAGCTCCAAAGGGGCACTCGCACGACTCCCGCACGCGCCTCCTGGTCCAGGACCCTCACCTGGACCGGGGGACCTTCACCAGGGCCGGGACTGCATGAAGGAGGTGCGTTCAACTGGACCCGGTCCCTTGGTCCAGGTGAAGGATCCAGGTGAAGGAGGCACACCTCCCGAACCCGCCTCCTTCACGGAGGCAAGTCTCCCGGGCACGTGGACCTTCACCCGGACCGGGAGGCACGTGTGGGAGCCACCATAATCTAGCCGCGCCTCCTTCACCTGGAATGGGTCCTAGATTTGCAGCGGGGTCGTACTCTGGAAAGAACCAGATCAGAATCGGAGTCCGCCATTTGGTGATAGCTGGTACAGAGCCAGGAACCCAATTTAGATTAATTGCGATATTTTTTTTGTCGCACGATAAAGAGTCTGGCGTTAACGCAGCCATTAACCCTTTAAAACCGAGTGTGTCGCCGCCGACACGATTCTGACATGCCTTCTTTCCATTACCGTAACTCCGCGACCGTTTGCGCTATCCGAAAAATTCAAACGGTTTTAGAAAGAAGAGAAGTTGCGCTTTCAGGTCAAATTAGTGTTATTACGGTAATTTCATTTCCGCGCTGTTGGTAGGCCCGCGAATCAGTCCCTTTGTCCCCGTCTCACACACACACGAACGCTGCAGCTGAGGAGGAGCAAATCAGCGACAGAAATGGAGAAAAACACAGCAAATTCTGTCAAAAAGAAGACCTCTCCAGGTTATAAATCCACCAAAGAGTTTCCTGGATTGTTTTGAGCTCAAAACAGAAGCTGAAGCAGCGATTTCCAGTGAAAAAGGTAAGGTTTGACCGATTGAATGTTTTGAATTGAATATAAGGATAAATGAAGCTGGTATGTAAAAAATATGTAGTTTTGATACTTTCATTATGTTTTGACATTTTTAAAACTGTGTACCAAGTAAGTAAATTAGTACAAAGTACATACATTTGTACTTTTTATGTCTAAATGTCCTGTTTTGTGCACTGATGTCACTTTTTAGTGCAGTAAACCACATTCTGACTACAAACTGCCTGCATAGTTCACATGTCTTTTCTGTAATAAATACTGTGGGTTTGAGACCTGCTAACAATGTATCCTCTACTTTTAGAGTCTTCTGAGGAGCAGATGGTCTTCTAAGGGAGAACTAGAGGAGGATGCAGACTCAGAGTTGGTCCAGACTGGAAGAGGCTGTGGGGATGCTGGGGGTTCTGGTGATGCTGCCAGGGACCAAAACCCTTCACCTCATCATTCCAGGTGGAAGACTGAGGCAGAGTCTGATCATCCTTTAGTCCCTGAACAACCAAGGTTCATCCTAAAAAGAAGCCCTGGTGTCCAGACCCCTCTCAATAAACCATCAGGACTCTGACATATGAGGAGAAATGCAGGCAGGGAAAAAAACGCCTGAATATATTTTGAATTATTGGCCTGTATTTTTGTATTAGCAAGAGAAAAAGGAAACAAAAATTGATGAAAATGTTCTAAACTGTTAAAATTGTAAAATTATGATGCAAAATCTGTAGTTTCTGTGTATATACCCTTTTTTATTTTCACTAAAACTCTAAAATCTAATTTCGCTTTTTGGTTTTTCTTCATTTCAAACAGTTCTTACAGTGGTTTATTGAACATTATATAGTAAAATAATGTCAGATATTTAAAGTTCCAAGTGTTATGGAAAAAAGAGCCAAAGCATTTGCTTACAGGACATTTTTTGACAAATTTATAGTTAAAAGAGTAAAAAAATGCCAGGCGGACATGTTGAGGCTTAGGTGATAAAGGGTTAACGCTGTTAACGGCCCACCACTAATAATAAACTAATCAAAAAACATGCAGTAAAGGATTCATTTAAATGATGGACGTTTACTTGTAATGAATTTAGAGTTTCTGACCTCTCCATAGCTGGCGTGCATCACATGACTTATCACCAAGGGAGAGGACACTGAGGTGAAGGGCTCAGAAGTCAGGGTAATGGGCTGCTTGGAAAAGGTGAAGCATTGCCATGCTGTGGCATTCTGGAGAATTGAGGTGTAAAATGAGAGAAAACTCAAATACAGATTGATTTGTGTGAAAAGGAGAAAAAAGTAGCAGCTTGTCAGTGAGAGGAACAAGATTCTTAAAATAAACAATGTAACTCACTGCACTGATGACTAGTCGGATGGGGATTGTGGCGTGCGTTCTGTTGAACAGTTTCACGGGAAGAGATTTAGCGCCACCTCCTGGCAGGTCTCCGAAATCCAAACAACCAGATTCATTCACTTCAATCTGAAAACCACCCAAAACCGTTGAGATACTGTCCTCAGTGTGCACACATCTTAATTAATGTATGAGTTATTAACTAGACTCTGCACCATCTGAATAGATCTCAGTATTGTAGGTATCAATCTGGATGTCCTCACCTCTACAGCAGGATTCTCTGCAACAGCAACAAGCACCACCCTTTTGGCAAAGACACTGGCTCTAGCAGCCGCCTCTGCCTCAGTAGATGCAGGCCAGGAGCAGACACTGAGAATACACTGGTAGACTCCAGGCTGACGAGGGATGAACAACACCTTCTGCTCCTCTGTACTTTTGGGGCCAATAATAGTTTTGTTTTTCACCATCAGCCACTGATAAGGCAAGCTGTCCACCTGCAGAGATTGGTGAAAAGATGTAATTCAGTTCAATAAAAAGATGCCCATTTCTTCTCTTCTTCAGTATTTCAGGAACATCTAGACCAGGGGTAGGCAACCTTTCTGATGGCGAGTGCCATATAAAATTTCCTTGGAAGTCAAAGTGCCATATCAACTGCGCCTTAACAATAAAAATTATTAACGTTGTTTATTTAAACACTAGATGTTTTTGTTGTCCGGAAAAAAATCTGGTCATAATTTATTTTTATCTGTCACTTATTGATTTTTAAAAATATGATAATGACATTTTCAACAGCAATAAACTTTCATTCATTTTAAATAATTATTTAATGGTCTCCCACACAAAAAGGCTGTAATTCCAAACCTCATGGTTTTATTTAGGAAGTCTGTCAGCTATAGCCCTGTAACCAAAAAAGTAAAAACCACGTTTTCTGGGTCTGGACTTTCTCTGCTCCTCCAGCTGTCAAGCACTTCATGCTGCCCCGTTACCCCGCAGATCAGCGGTTTTCTAACAAATAAGGAACATCAACATGAACCACAAAACATCAAACATCCCTGCGGACAGGTGGATCAGAGCAGCATCTGCAGTGATGGATGCTGAACCGCTCTGTCGTGATGTAGAAGCTGAACCAGGCTCTCTATTTACCGGTCATCTATGTTCCAGACCTCACCGGTCATGAGCTTTGAGTAATGACTGAAAGGAAACCTGAACACAAACAGCTGAAATGAGTTTCCTCTGCAGGGTGTCCGAGCTCAGCCTGACAGGAGGAGGAGCTGTTGTTTTCACTGGTTATTATTGATTAAAACATTGTGTATTTCTCCTTTGAATTACTGATGTTTAATAAAACATATAAATAGGCAATTAAGAAAAAAAATGTTTTAAAGCAGTGTAAAGTGTGTGCGTGTGTGCTTGTTTATTTGAGAAGCACGCTGCGGTCTGGCCCCGAGTGTTTTTTAAATACACCTTACGCCAGAAACTGCCGTTTCAGCGAACTATCAGCTTAATCCTGCGTACCGAACGTGCACCAGCAGCCCTGCTCACCTCCGAGCAACTGACCCGCACCCCCACACACTCGTCTTTATAAGATACGCGCAATCACACAGACACGCCAGACAGTGTTAAGGTGTGTTCAGGGACTGTCGTTTGCCCGACACGCACAGTAACCCCCGATCATTAAGGCTGAAACACAACTTAGAAATCAGCGCTGCGCCACGTTGGGCCCACCGTTATTTTTAATAAAAACAATTGTAGTCCGTACTGCCACAGCGCGTCCCAGAAACACCAGTCCACACCACGGCACTAAAGATACGCAACTATTATTGCGCGTGGCGCAGCTGCGTGTCACAACATGGTGGAGTACTTTATGACACAGACATTAAAGCAATACTGAGCAGTTAACACTTTAAGTTAGAGCATTAAAATTGATCTTGAAACTTGACCAGTTTCATGTTTGACAGCACTCTGCACCCCTCTACTGGCCAGATACCGAACTAGACAGTTTTGAGCCCCGGCCCGTACCTCGACCGATGATGTAACCTTCTGCTTTACGGCAGAACGGGTCTAACAACGCTAGGGGGAGGACTCCTGCCGAGGAGGGATTGTTTCAGCAAGCATTTCACAGTTTAACCAGTCTGATTATTAACCACATGGTGAAATATAGTAGAAAATAATGTTCTGAAAGATTTTCTCAACACCACCTCACAGATAAATAATATAAATAATTCAGCCCGAACCTGACAAGACCTGAATGTCTCCGCGAGCTGACTCGAGCACGGTGAAGCTGGAAGGTAAAAACAACAAACCAGAGAGAGGATGATGATTATGAAGCAGACAGGTCAAACCCCCCACGGCCAATGGTGTGGCGACGGAGGACCGCTGCCGTGTTGTACCCATACCCCGACAGAGGAGGCTCCCCGCTCTCCACGCACTCTTCTGGCTGCTAGCTGAAAGCTGTTTAGTAGCTGTAGCAGGCAGCGCGTGCACGTTATGAGGCGTGGCTATCGGCTCTTTCAGGAAGGGCGGGGGAAGGAGAATTACCCGAGCAGGTTTAAGAACCTCCTCCTCCTCTCCTTCATGACGTCAAGTTAAG
This sequence comes from Callopanchax toddi, assembly GCA_006937965.1. Classification (NCBI taxonomy): domain Eukaryota; kingdom Metazoa; phylum Chordata; class Actinopteri; order Cyprinodontiformes; family Nothobranchiidae; genus Callopanchax; species Callopanchax toddi. The sequence continues at coordinate 237,928 of SSNR01000537.1, forward strand.
GACGACACCTTTAAGACCTTTACAGTTCCAGCTAACAAAACTAAGTGTTTTCTGATCGGTTTGTTGGATCGCCTCACTCGATGGAGAAGATGACATATTTTTTACGTATCAAAAGGACATACATACATTAAGTGCTGGACAAAATGGCTTGTATACAATAGTGAAGAAGCAGAACAACTTTAATACTTAATTTTGTTTTGAAACATATGATGTACAGTACATGTGATGTAATGGTCTCTGTTGTTGTAAAATCTGTTGTAATAAGAAAAATGCAAAATAAAGAGTAAAAAAAACTAATCAGCATTTTAGTCCGAAAGACTTAAGGCCAATTCATACTCCACGAGAAGAGAGAACTTTCTTCTCGCTGGGGGTCTGCGAGAACAAATCGACGTCATTTTGTGCTCGCAGACCCAGTTCGGCAGGGCTAACGGCTTGTTCTTGTGCACATCATCAGCCGAGCCGAACTTTGTTCGGCAGGATGTCCGAGAACAACTGCTGTGATTGGTCAGAAAGGGAGAATGAGCGTGGTTAGTGTGGTTAGTGGTTGACGTTTTTCTCCGGCGCCTGCTGTGCTGCTTTGTGCGGACGGACCTGAAGGGCCACGGTCTGGATCGACCCGAGCTAGGAGGACCAGCGCGGACCGCGAGGGTTTGCGCTGGAGACCTGTATGCCTCCGCTCCTCACGTAGCGAGGACAGATCATTTAAAACTGCACACACACACCCTCCCCTCCACATACACCTGATACGCACACCTGTATGACACGTTGCTGAAATAGTTCGACAACTGAGTTCTTGTGGAGTGTGAATGCTCCCTGCCGAAACAAACTTTTTTCTTGTTCTCGGAGACCCCCAGCGAGAACAAATTTCTTTCTTCTCGTGGAGTATGAATAGGCCTTAAGACTAAAACTAAGATGGCTGCCAAAAACAACACTGCCAACCAACTGGCATCATTGCCCTCTGCCCTTGGTTCAAGCTTTTGGCTTCGCTCTTGTGATGTGCAATGCCCATGCTGCACAATTCATTATTATTCCTGAATGCTTTGCGATATACTATGTTTGACAGAGATCAATGGGTTGATGATCCCTTAGACAGAATGAAGGTGATTCTTTGCTGTAAATTAGGATAGGTTTTCTTTCTATAGCAGTAGTAAGTTATGTGTTGATAGGTAACAACCAGCTGACCTTCTCTCCATCAATAGCCAGGCTGATGACAGTGATGGAAACTTGCTGCCATCTCTCAGATGGGTTGAACAGGCTGAGGGACGTCTGTGAGGCAATGCCAGTGCAGCAGGCATGAGGGAACCGAAGTTCCTCTGGGACCACCACCTGGCCTGAAGACAACAATGTGATGGTGAAACCTGAGAGAAATACTCACACAAGAGCAACAGGACAACTACTGCTACCACTCAGTTCTTCTAGACCACCTGTGACCAGCGGTTCTCCACCGTAGTGACCGTATGCTTTCCCCAACATTCCCATTTCATGCTGACTTTGATGTGGTATGGAGAGGTGATGGGGCCCAGCGACTCCATGGATCTCCAGGGCACTTGATGCGGGGTGAAAGTGTTGTACAGGTAGATCACTGTTAGAGATAACTAAAAGAAAAAAAAAAAAGGGAAAGTTTTCTTTTTCTTGCTTGCACATCGAGTTGAATAATAAAGCACATGTGATTATTAGAATCTAGAAAATAAGAGTCCATTTAAGTTATTTAAAAAAAAAAAAGACCTGCCTGTTGAGGACACACTGTAAAGACCACTGCCTGTAGGACCCACATGAAAAGCCACAGGAGGCAGAGGAACTTCAGGTCCGAAATACTGCAGAGGTATTTGGGGGTTGACAAGGGAGCGTCTGGTAAGGAGAGATTGAAGATCTCCTTTGTGGGAAAGTTCAACCAAGCCAGAACATGGGGGCTTAAAGCTGGGGATTGGGACATAGTGAAGTCCCTCAGCTGAGTAGGGTGGAGGCATGCTGAGGCCCCACAGAGAACCCTGGGGAGCTGCTGAGCTGTTTGGCTGCTGAACGTTCAGGCTGCTGCTGTAACCAGAATCCATCTTAGTGAGCTTCTTTATGTTGGATTCAGAACGGTGCCTGCGGCCATTGCTTCCTGTTGAAACACCACTAGGACAGAGGCAGTCACATTCACTCTGGCTGCGGGTGCAGCTCAGAGCAGAGCCGCTGCGTGGGCGCTCTGGGCTTTTACACTGCTGTGTTGGAAGAGGGTCCAGACGTTTAGAGTGCTCAGGCTGTAGGTTCCCAAGGCTTTTGCTTACACCGATAACATCCAGATTTGACTGTATATCAGCTTCTACTGAAGGAGTCGGACTGATTCTGACGATGGTGGTGCTCAGGGACATAGAGTCTCTCTGTTGGAAACAAAATCAGTACTTCACTTTCACCAGTAAAACACCTTCAACATTCAGACAACTGATACAAGAAACCCTTAAACAAGTCTGTCATTAAAAAAGATCTTCACCAATAAGTGTGTGGTTGAGTAAAGTGAACATAAATGGCTGCATGTTTATAGAACGCTTTCGTCTTTTATATTTCATTTACTTTTTAAAACTTTTATATTCTCCCTTTAGAAACATTTTATTGTTGTTTATTATACGTGTTGTATATTATTATACACATTTTACTTTAATAGCTGCCTAACCAGGACCTCAGAACCTTATTTCATTCTAAATGTTAAACTATATTACTACTATACTGCCCTTCTTCACACTTTAGTCAGAAATGTCACAAATTAAAATGTTGGCTTTGGTATCTTGACTGGTGTAGGGAGGATTTTTCTATGTTTTCATACTTTATCCTGCTCCCACTTCAAGTGGATTTTTTAGATGATTTTTCCTAGTTTTAATGTGTTGACTACCAGCAATAAAAAACATGACAATGTCCATAGACTCAAGTACTGATTAACCCCATTAAAAACAGATCTTGCATTAAAAAGGTTTTTAGAAACATCAGAGCTGTACAGGCCCTCAAAACCAGAATTACTGCAACTTTGGGTTTAAGTACATAAAGTTGTATTAGGTTAGAAACATCCATGTAAAACTACAGCCCTATAAGGTCTTTTAAAAATAGATCCCTGAACATTCTGTTGAGAGAAATAAAGTTTACATAATGATCAACTAACAGCTAGTTCAAACCAGCTAAGACCAAAGTGCATCACTGCCTTCTTAAAATGGCTTCAAATTAGGGCTGCACGATATGAGGAAAATGTAATATCCCGATATTTTTTGGCAATATTGCGATATTTTAAATAACCTCTAAAAACAAATTTTATTTTGAGCTATAGTGCGTTAAAAGGGACTGGTGTAATAGTTTGAATCATCCACTCACATATTTAACCATCAGATGCAGAGAAGGTTTCATCAATGACATTACTGTTAAACAAGTCTCTGCTCTGGTACTTACTTGACTTTCCTCCCAAATTCATTTTTTTCCATTTTTTACTGAAATTCCTTTTTCCCCCCCAAAATCAGTTATAATTTCTCTAAATTCCACATTTTTGCTCTAACCACAGTTATGAACCTAAAAAGTGAATAATTATAAAGTTAATGACAAATAATTCAACAAATCATATATATATATTTTTTTAAAGAAAATATGTGTAAACCAAATAATCTAGTGTATCTCATTTTAAAGGGATACTCCACCACCAAGTTATTTTTTGTCTATTGCCATATTCCTCAGAGTTAGATAAGTGGGCAAAAACTATTTGTAAACAGCCCAGCTGTTTTACTGATCCAGCAGTACTCTTTTTGCTTTAGCTTAGCTAAAACACTGTAAGTGAATGTACCAGATAGCATCGCCAGAAGAAACGTCCTTAAAACTCACTAAATGGTGATAATAATTTACAGAAGTAGGTTTCTTTGGGGCCGTGTGTAAATATATAAATGATTCAGCCCAAACCTGACAAGACCTGAATGTCTCCGCGAGCTGACTCGAGCACGGTGAAGCCGGAAGGTAAAAACAACAAACCAGAGAGAGGAGGATGATTATGAAGGACAGGTCAAACCCCCCACGGCCAATAGTGTGGCGACGGAGGACCGCTGCCATGTTGTTCCCGTACCCCGGACAGGACAGTAGAGGCTCCCCGCTCTCCACGCACTCTCCTCCGGCTCAGTGACTCCCAGCTGCGGCTTAGCTGACACGAGGCTGAACCAGGCGGAGACATGCCGCAGCTACGCCTGGGTTAATCTCTCCTACACCGACCTGATAATCAAAGCCTTCCTCTACAACACCTCACAGGTAAATAAATCAGTGGAATCGATTATGCACGACCCGCATGAAACGCCGACACCGGACACCCATGAGCTAGCTGCTATCCTAGTGTTTGTGCCAGCCGCCAGCCAAACGAGACTGAAAGTCCGTCAGATCGTCGCCAGTCCACAATGGACCCGGGGGTTTTGCTCACCAGCAGACCCTAAAGTCTCGTCAGGTTCGCGCTGAATTACATGTTTCGTTTTATTCTGCTCACACACACCTGAAACGCACACCTGTATGCTCGGACAGCTGAGAGAGAGGCAGCGAGAGAAAGATAGACTGTTTATGAACTTATAATATTTATACATTCAAAAGAAATGTAAAAACAACAACTTGTCTGGCAGATTATTAGCTGAAAGCTGTCGCAGACTGGGCTGGAAAAAGTTCAGGTGTGATGTGATTTACGACAGTAAAACTGAAACTTTCAATTGTAGCCTCCTAGTGCCCCCTACTGGTTAAAAGTCACTCAGTATTGCTTTAAATTTGCCGACACAGTTTATACTCGAATGTTTACGATATAACCATTTTATACATCCCACATGGAAAATCCCGCGATACATCGAGTATACTCCATATATCCCCCAGTCCTATTTTCTCCAATAGGGTTGGGCGATCAGACGAATGTATCGACCATCGGCGATGGGCTCAGCCTCCCGTTTTTCAAGAACGATTTATTCGTCCCCCTATAAATTAATTTCTGAATTATTAACGTTTGGTTGAAGTCAAAGGACGCAGCCCACGTAAAAATAATAAATAATGCTCTTTTTAAACGTTACACGCAAACTCCTCCCAGCTGCAAGCAGCCGCTTCCAGCTTCCTTTTTCCTCCTCCTCCCCCTGAGAGCTGGCGGAGGCGGAGCAGCGGTGTTTACTCAGTCCGTAGCAGACAGACAGATAACAGCAGCAGCTTGTGTTAAGAAAATAAATGTATCTAAATAATATCAATGGTGTGGTGAGGAGGAAACGATCAGAGGCTGGCTTTTTTCCAGTTAAACCGTGTTTATTCGTCGGCTACCGGTGCTAGGAATATTTAGCGAGTCATAACACTGATCTGGTGTTTAACCGTCTTCAGCCAAGTATGATAAACGACAAAAGCAAAATGAAACTAAAACTGAAATACGAATTAAAAAAACCCTTCAGTGAACGTCGCTTCCATAAAATAAATCTCCGCTGCAGTTTGAAGTCTTTTTGAGCGATTTTGGTGACGGAGCAGCAGCAGCAGCAAAGCTGCTAGCTCTGTGTTAGCTTGGTTAGCACACAGCAGAAGGTTGAAAAGAGCTCCAACTTGATGTTGGAGCTCTTTTCTGCCACTATATGTCTGTTTAAAACCAAAGTAACCCCAAATAGGTGACGCTGTGTTTTTTACAACTATTTCCTCAATTTTGGGACTTCTGAGTTCTAATTTGGAGAATCCATTAGTGTGTGTTTACATTGCTCCGCCCACAAATATGTCAACATGTCACCTGCGCAAATAAATCGCCCATCGTTGATTTTTGGACTGACGATGGACGATTGGAAAAAAGTTACACATCGCCCAACCCTAATCTCAACTCGTTAATAATAATTCATAAATCTTTACACCTCCGTCAATCTCACATTATAAAGGTAATTACCTTGATCACACACTGACAATTATCAGTGTGTGATCACAGACTGCGTGATTGAAACTACAACATAACACCAGTGCATGAAGGAGCGCTGATGCAGAAAGAAACTGGTGTGCATGCATGATGTTTAGCATGCACACCAGTTATGTGCAACCCTGTTTATAAAGGTGTCACATGAACTGCTGTAAAATGTAAGAAATCAGATCAGTTTTAACCCTTGTGCTGTCTTAGTGGGTCAAATTGACCCCAAAAGACTAGAAAACTCCATAGGCCCCAAAATAAAGACCCCAAAAGACTAGAAAACTCCATAGGCCCCAAAATAAAGACAGCGTGAGGGTTAAGACAATTACATTTCACTTTGGCCTTGGTTGGATTTAGACTAACTGATAGCCCATCAGTTCTGTAAAGCATAAACTATTAACCTGAACAGAGGCTGTTCAGGAAGCCCTATAAAAAAGTAGCACCTTCAAAATGGAATAAATTTCCCTTCAATGTTTTCTCTACACATGTTTAATTCACTGGAGTAGTTACTAAAACAACTTTCTCCTGCAGTACCTTTGGCCTCTCAGGTGTGGGCACAACAGTGCCATCATTCAGTGAAATGTATGTGAGCCTGCTGAGGCTGACGCTGGAGCAGGTAGACTCAGGTGAGAGATCAGGGTGTGGACAACCATCTGCTAGACCTCCTTTAGAGGGAGAAGGTGAATACATCCTGTGAAGAGAACAAGTGAATAATTGTAGTTAAAAACTGAAATCACAGTATTGGTGATAAATTTGAATCCTTAATCATTTAATTCAATAAATGACAGAAACGTAATGTGATCTAATACCCATCAGCCCTGGGATTGAGAGTCTGACTTGGTGAGGAGTGAGTGAGAGGGGCAGTGGATGGTCTAAAGCTGCACTGAGTCTCCTCCATACACGGTTCAGGAAAGATGTTTAACAATCCTTAGAAACAAAGACAACGTGTTAGATTTTTAAAAATATTGCAAGTCATGGTCTACAAAGCACTTTACATCAGTCAGTCACACGCTGATGGCAGTGAACTACATTGTAGCCACAGAAGCGAAGCGGCCAGACACAGGGGCCACCGGACCCTCTGACCACCACCACCAGGTGATGTAGGTGAAGTGTCTAATCCGAGGACACAACAACAAAGTGACTCAGCCGGAGCGGGGTTCGATCTGAATGCTTTAATAACATGTCACTAACACCAGTTTAGATTTTAATTCTAAATCAGGAGTTACCTCCTTGCCACTACTCACCTGATGGAAGGTTTTGTGGAGGCTGAGAATTTTGGGAAGAGATATCAGCATGCTTGTTGACAGAGTTCTGAGGAGCAGCAGATGGTTTCTCTGGAAAATCCCTGGGTTTGTCCTGGAGTATCTGACCTGAGGGAGAGGATGATCTGAGGCCTGAATGCCCTCTCCTCCTGCTGGGGGAGGTTCTGGGTAAGCTCTGTTCACAGTTATGTGTGGATTCAGAAGAACTCATGTTTGATGTTTTAAAGTCCACTTTTCCCATCTTGGCTTCTGTTTTTATGAAGGTCCTGCCTTTAGAGCTACTAGTCTTGGTTGGAGAAGCAGCAGCACTATCACAGGATTTCATTCTGTCTGTAGAGAATTTGAGAGAAGAACATCTCGAGTCTGAAGGCTTTCTGGTGGAGCTGAGAGATGCACAGGGACGAGGAATAGAGCTTCTCCTTGAGCCACTGCTCTTTGCTGCTGACAGTTTTTGTGTCGGAGCAGAGGAGTCCGTCCTTTCGAGTGTCACATCACTGCTTTTGTCTTTCTCCTCAGCTTTTGTACTTGATGAACACTCCTGAATCTCACTGTTCTGCTTCACAGCACATCTTGCCTGAGAGTCATCTGTCCTCACAGAGAACCTCTGTGAGCTGCTCAGACCGTCAGCCCAACCACTCAGGTCAAAGGTCGTGTGTCCCTCAGAGGAATGACTGGTGACAGACACATTGCTGTTCTTTAGGTATTTCTCCATGTCAAATGCACTCATTTCTCCAACACACACACTCCTCTGCAGAGTGTCTGTGACTGCACTCTGATCCAGATGAGACATGTAGAAAAAAAAAGTAAATGTTTAAAAAAAGTGTCAGAAAAACACACACACTCCTCTGCAGAGTGTCTGTGACTGCACTCTGATCCAGATGAGACATGTAGAAAAAAAAAGTAAATGTTTAAAAAAAGTGTCAGAAAAACACACACACACACACACACACACACACACACACACACACACACACACACACACACACACACACACACACACACAAAGGACAAATCTTTTACCACTGGACCACTTTAAATCAGGAACCAGGTTAGACAACAGCTACATCCCCAGAGTTCTTAGATATTCCGCAAGTCCAATTTAAAGGATTTTTATTGTGAGGTTTTTCATTTTCCAGCAGCTTAAAGCTGCACTCTGCAGCGTTGTAAACAAGCTACGAATCGCTAGCTTTTACAGAAACACGTCTCAAGAGCACTCACCCCTCCTGTCGAGTAAAATCCATAGGTCCAGCCTTTCCGCGGACATGGGACCCTGCATTGCCACGGTTACAATAGACACCAAAACTTCAGCCGTAGAAACGTTCCCCCAGCTTTTCCTCTTTTCATCTCCAAACGTTTTTAGTTTTCTGCTAGCTGAAAATGTGTTTTTTTGGGGGGACTCTGGTATTTTTTCCTAAAATTGAAGCGCTAACAGCCAGCTGTTTCTGTCCTTTCCTCACTTCCAGGATGTTCTGCTGTAAAATGTGCCCGGGCGGATTAATGGAGGATCCAAGCAGTGCAGACAGACAGTCTGATTGGCTGAAGTTTTTAGAGAACTGCGGGACAACCACTTTATTGATTTCTTTTGGGGTTTTTTTTATCTCCACAATATATTTATAGCTATACTATGTTAGAACGTTGTTAAGAGGCATTAAAAAGAAATGGTAAAAGCTACATTGTTTATCAAATGAATGAGTGCAGCTTTAAGAGGTAATACATTTCACAAGAGTACATCTATGTTAAATATTTACCATAATAAAATTATTTTTGGTCCCATTTAAATTATTATACTTTGTGTTCTATAAAGCAGAAGAAGCATTTTGAACTTCTCTACTAGTTTAAATCTGAATTTCCTTTCATTTGATCCATGTTGGATAAGTTTAGGCCAGAAAACCTCCAGGGACAGTTATTGGTTTTCTTTGTGGATGAACAGCTATAATCCTACAATTAAAAGTTAAATGAAAACTACATTTGTGCAACCTTTTTAAACTTTATATCAGGGTTTTACAAAATGCCTTACACTTCATTTCTCCTTCACAATAAACACCAATAATAATCACTTCTTTTACCATCATATGCTACTGACATCAGTATTAGCATTGCAGATTGGGCAGAATGTGTGGTAGGACGCTTTCAGGGTGCAGACATGTAACTTCATTAAAAGGACTCCCATACCTTGAAGGAATAGATATCACCCAACATCTAAAATTTAAACTTAAAATCGTCTGATGTTGAAAAGTGATTGACGTTTTGGAATCCTGTGAGATCTGTTAGCTAACTCCAAACACTAATCAGTTGTGGACGTACATCTCTAATGAAGACATTCTGTAAGAACAACATTTTCTTCCATATAAATAAAGAAATTAACCAATAATCACTATCTATTTTACAGCCTCACCTGTCCAGCAGCAGTGGGCTCCTCCGTGCTGCAGGCAGGCTCTTGCCAGATATTTGCCCTCCTCTTCTTGGACAGATCCAGGATCATGGCAGCCAGCTGTGATGCGTCGGTGCTGATGGATGCATTAGCAATGGCTGAAGCGATTGTGCTGATACTAAGCATCAGCTGACTGCCGTTATTGTTGGGGGATACATTGCTGTGGTTACTTGACTCAGACATTGAGGCCTGACTGTGATCCAGCAAGGTAGTTCTGACAGCACAATCCTAAAAACAGGTAAAGTTATAAAATCATCACATTTTGCAGTGAGGATATTCTAATGACAAAGACTCGCATACCTCTGATCTGCTCTGTTCTGCATCAGCATCTCCTCTTGGTAGCATCCTTTCACTTGGAGCATTAAGAGTTTTGTCCAGGTCTTCTGTAAAGTGGAGATTGAAGCAGAAAAACAGTGAATCATTTCAAAGATAGGAAAGATGAACTATGATTCTTCATCAGTAAATCTGAAACACACCTAGGCTGAGTGTTTTGTCCACTTTACTCAGTTCTATTGTGGCATTGTTTGAAGAGCTGTATTCAGATGGGAACTCTGATAGGTCAATCAGAGGAAAAGGTTCCCTCTTCTCTGGAGAGGTAATGATGTAACCAAAGGACGGCTAGAGGAAAAGAACAAACTTTTATTCATTAAGTACTAGTTGTATTACTTCTGATGAATTCTGAAACTTCAGACTAAATTAGATAAGAAGCTATCGCCATCTGAATAAGGCTGGAAGGTAATGTTTTGATAATCACCAGTGGGATTTCTGCTAAAAATAAAAATCTTTACACATCAGCATCTTCCTATTAGTGAATGAACACTTAATAACATCCAAATAGACATAAAAATACTTCAGTTTTAGTAAAACAGTATTTACTGACCCGTTTCAATTCCTCCCCATTGTTGTTTCCCAAATAGCCCAAGGCTTCAGAGCGCTGTCCGAAAAACTGCCCCAAAGACAAGCGAAGATAACTTTCATCTCCGTGTCTGAAGTCTGAGGACACCTGGGAGGCACTCATCAGGATGTGGCTGTTGGTGGGGACCTTCCATGATGACTCATGTAAAGTGCTGTTGTTGGTGGCTGGTTCAATCTGCTCTTCCTGAGAGAACAGAAACACTACCTGAGGCTCGGATTCACACCAGACAGTGCAGCTGAGGGTTCTAGAATAGGTGGAAGCTTCTACAAACTAAAAATTAGAACAACTTATGATGTATACCTGCATAAACTGGTGTTCCTTCTCAAACTCTTCCTGATCCTTCACTATTTTCTCCATTGCATCACCTGCAAATTAAGACACCTTCTTGAAAAAAAGTCCCAATAGTACCAGACATAGGTTTAATAGAGAAGTGGTCTTGTACATACTGGCAGGTAGAAAATCCTCATTTTGAAGCTGGCTATCATTCTCTAGAGTCTTCCCATCAATCTCCTTCTCAAAGCTGGAGTAATACGCCAGGTCAGTGACCCACTGTCCTTCTTCATTCTGATAAATTACACTCTGAGTGGCATTGGCTCCTGGAGAGACGAACACTGCTTTTAACACATTAAAAAAACACACCGGTATCAAGTCTCAAAATCCAAATTAAAGCAAATAAAGCACATCAGAAGTGATGTAAAACTTGAAAAATAAAAATAAAGATGCCCAACCTTGCTGAAATTCCAGCTCCACATTGTCTGGACAGTGGTTCCACCCTTCATCTGAGTCGTCCTGTTCTTGATGGAAGCTCTGGGAGAAATATTTAGGTTCCAGAGACGTGGAGAGGGGATCCTCACTGGAACCATCCGAGGCCTCAGCAGCGTTCACATCACCACAGGGTCCGCCCCTCAAACCTAAAGACGGCCTGGCCCCATCAGGCTCATCTAGTCCCTGATCATCATCATCATCAACAACACCACCAGCACAATCAGGGAGCAGCACCTAAACAATGTGATGAATAAAACATGTAAATACCAAATAACAGCAGCGGTGTAAACACTGAAGCGGTTTGTTGGGAGATGGTTCCACAGTCTAACAGCTGCTGGGAGGACTGATCTACAATAACGTTCCTTCCTGCATCAGGATGCAGCAGCCTGTCACTGAAAGAGCTCCAGTTCGCCAACAGCATCATGGGATGAGACGTTGTCCAACACAGATGTTATTTTTACCAGAGTTCTTCTGTCTCCCACTGTCTGTACTGTCTCAAGGAGACACCCTAAGACAGAGCTGGCCTTCCTGATCAGCTGATCTAACCTCTTCCTCTCAGCTGTAGATAAGCTACTGCTCCAACTGACTACACACCACAGAAAATGGCTGATGCCACCACATAAATCATAGAGTCATAACACGTCTTCAGGAGTGTCCCCTGCACTCAAAAGACGCGAGTCTTCTCAGCTGGTAGAGTCTGCTCTGACCCTTCCTGTAAAGAGCATCAGTGTGATTCCAGTCTAGTTTATTGTTCAGGTGAACACCCAGGTACTTGTGTACCTTGTGTAATGTCTGCTCCCTGGATGTTCATCGGTAACAGCGTTGTGGGTCTGCACCACCTGCTCCTGGGTCTTTCCTGCATTGATAAGGAGGTGGTTCTGAAGGCACCAGTTTACAAAGTCTTGTGTCCACTCTCTGTCCTCTGAGTCATCTGACCTTTGATCAGACTATAGCAGAGTCATCAGAGAACTTCTGTAAATGACAGCTTGGGGGATTGATGGAAAAGTCTGCAGTATAGAACAGTAACGGTGCCAGAACAGTTCCCTGAGGGACCCCCATACTACAGACCAGCCCGTCAGAGACACAGCCTTGTGTCCTCACATACTGTGGGTGGTCAGTGAGGTAGTCCAGTATCAGCATCCACTGTATTACTATTTACCATTTATACTTGTGTAAAAAGGACAATGTATTGCTCATGAGCCAGGACCTCTATAGATATGTTCAAGTTTAAAAGAAGACCAAATCCACCCATCTTAAAAATTGTTAATAGGATCTTATCAAAACAAGATGATAAAAAAGATTTCCTCACTGTATGCTCGTTTGTCTGTGAGACACAGCAGTTCAGGTCCTGCTGACCAATTCCGATTCTGTCACCATGATGCAAAATTTCAGGAAAACCGGAAACAAGAGGAGGACTTTAGAAAGTTGGAGGTATACAATTCTGATGGAATAGGTCTGTTGGCACCTGCTCCAAGTCTCAATTCTCACCTGTAATTCATCAACATGCGCTATCACGGACGTTAGAGTCAAAATCTCTACCGCCGGCCAAAGTTATATAATTTCTACCGTATACTGTTTATACCGCCCATCCCGTAATATCTTCTTTAAAAAATTAATTCTTTTATATTTTTGCTGAATTGGACTACCCAAGTGTTCTTTAGGTAAGTGTTTCCCAACCTTTTTTGACTTGCGTACCCCCTGAGCCATTTTCTCAGACCACAAGTACCCCCTTAGTCAAATGTGTTGATTCTTCAAATATAGCACATACAACTGATTATTAAATAGAAATCATTTTATTGACTCTCCCTAACTTGAACATTTAATTCTCAAACATTTGATTCTTTTCACTATTTATATATAGCTCAGAAACAATCATGCCATGAAAGCAAATAAGCAACCTGAAAATTAATACTAAATAAAAAAAGTGAATGAACCTCCTTTTGTTCTAACAAACACTGGAGCTCTTTTGAATAGTCCTGTTTCCACTATCAGAACTTCGGGGTAATTTTACTGGAACTTTGAGGCGCGCGACTGTTTCCATTATGCGGGCCATTTCGAGAAGGCCATCTTCAGGGACCAACGGAGTCCCTGATCAGGGGCAGGTACTCGGTTCGGCCCGATAGATTCGCGGAGTGGTAAATGTGGTTAATTCGTGCTGATTGGTTGTAGGATGAAGGAAAATCATGAAAGCACACCGCGCCGAGATAAATTACCTGTGTGTTGTTGTCAGAGCTTGCAAAATGACCGTGTCTCCGAAGTTGGATAAGTTCATCATGAAGTATACTCATCCTTCTGTTCAGCACTCCTATCACGATGTATAAAAACAGCGAAATACGCCGCAACCATCGCTTCTTCATCCATTGTTTATTTATTTATTATTCTTCACTTCCTTGTCTGTTGGCGCCTTTACGCTTGTCAGTGACGTCGATGCTGACGTCTTGCAAAAGTTCCGGAAAGGTGGGGGCTGTAATGGAGGCAAAACAGCTGAGAGGACCGAGCCACAGGAATGTCCCGGTCACTTTCCCCCTCACAGAAATTACCCCGAAGTTCCAATAGGGGAAACAAGGCTAATAAGTCTCTCTAGTCTGTCCTTCATGTAGTTGTTATTATGCCTTTTTTTTTTTTACTCTTTGCATTGATAAAAGCTGGGTTTATTATTCATTAAGCATACACATTCCAGCACCTTATTTTTTATTTTACCAGGGCACAGCAAATGCTGTTCAATAACCATTATCTGGGAACAAGGGTGGACACAATTTTTCATCAGAGGTTCTCAAGGGACCTGTCTCTGGACCTGGACCTGGTCTCTGGTCTGCACGTTGCGGGTGTGTGTGTGTGTGTGTGTGTGTGTGTGTGTGTGTGTGTGTGTGTGTGTGTGATTGTGACCCGTTGCACCCCTACTGGGCATGTGTGAGTTGCATGCGTGGATCAGCTGCACTGTGATTGTGCGTGTGCGTGTGTCACCGGTGCGGTGCCACGCACATTGGAGATCTGTCAGTCTGTGTGTGTGTCGGTCTGAGGTCCTGTCGTGTGTGTCAACTAGCTTCAGAGGCCATGTGAGCACTCAGTCACTGTGCTGCAACAGGAGGAGAAGCTCATCAGATCAAGGGGTTCCCCATCGAGACCACGCAGGTCCGCAAAGGCACGTTTGGGCAGTCGGTTCTGGTACACATGAATGAAATCAGGTTATGGACCCGCAGACTGGTTATGTGCAGGCCTAAATCAAATCTTAAATGTTTCCACGTACCCCCTGTAATGCCTTCACGTACCACTAGGGGTACGCGTACCCCTGGTTGGGAATCACTGCTTTAGGTCACAAAACCAGAAACCATATCTTCTAAATTACAGGCTGTCAGACAGAATAAATACCTAAAGTTTTGAAGGTACTCCGTACACAGTCCAGCCTGATGACATAGCAGATGAATCATGTACTCACCAAGGCGTCCTGTTGGTCCAACATCATGCCCAGGTTGACAGAAAGTCTCTGAGACATCGCCACAGAAGAGCTGGCCTCAACTGTCCCCACAGGACCCACACGGTCACCCATCTGTAAAAACAACAGGCAAACATGTCATAATGCTTCATCATTCAACAGTGACAGACACGTCAAGTAAAATCAAATTTTACATGTCATTCAAACAGCATCAGTGAAGCCACCATGCACTCAGTGTGTAATTGTGTATTAAAAAATTAAGTGTGAGTGACAAACTTGTTAATGTGCCTCAAAACAAATACAAATCATTCAAATTTCATACATTCACGATACAAATTATAATAGCTCTAATTGGCTTATTTTGCTTCTGTGACTACAGTGTGTGAATGACCGACTGACGTAAAGTGCTCTGTAGTTCATGACTGAGAAAAGAATTTTTGTTTTATAGAGGGATATTTTTGGCCATTTTGAAGTGTGCTTTTCTGTTTATGGATCAACAGTTTACATGGGAGGTGATCCATTGAAACGACTCATTCATAGGGGCGGGATCAACAGTTGTCAATCAAACCATCTTCACATGCTATTGGATAGCACTAGGACCAATCAGAGCCGTTTAGCAACAACCGGATCCAGCTGGTAAATTAAACTTTCACCGTATTCTGTCGGCAAAGCAACCAATACATCTTTTTTCAAAATAAAAGACGTAAGTTTTTCCATCTGTTTGCATATAAAAGAAAAGCTCAAATCTAAATCGTCCAAAGTTGATGACAAAGCCGTTTCAAACGAACGCGGTTCCTGAACAAAGTGGAAGCTCTGCCATCATCCGCTAATTCCGCCCAACAAACCGTTAAGAGCGTTGTGATTGGCCCGGCACAAGAGTGACCGGACCAATCACTGGGCTGCAGAGGTTCCAACGGAGCATGGCTACACCAAAGTCTGCAGAGCAAAACTGACGGTCTAGTTTACTAGACTAGGGTACATTTTGTTTTTAGATGTCACATTGCGAACATAGCCTAAACTGTTCAGCTGTATGTTTCTGTCCTTTAGACTGGGTGAGAATTAACAGACGTTTACTTTTAGTATTAAAACATGTCTGTTTATAAAGAGAGGTCTATTCAAACTCAATGACTCATCATTTTAAATGGACCTCATTTACCATCATAAACTTCAAAAAACAACTTTAGACATAACACCTGCCACAGAATCATGTGTGATTTTAACCAGAGTTCTAACTTAAACAGACAAAATATACTTTGATCACCTTAAATTACCGGTACAAGCATCCTTTAAATTGATTTCAAGTATATTTTTTGTCAGAATGGGAGTTTTAACCTGGACCTGGTTTAGTCTGCTGACTGATTCTGTTATTTGTAGATGTGGGTTTTGAAGCTAATGATGACAGCTGTGTTAGCTTAACTAAGTTAGCAGCTAAACATTAGAGCTGACCAAAAATCTACTTTGTCTTACAGTTAAACATTTTTAAATTCACATGGACCTGCTGATTGTTTGGTGTTTAGTTTGAGTTCAATGTCTCTGAGCCAACAGGCCAACTCTGATTAAATAAAGCTTTTGTATTGTTTTTCATCTATCTTAGAATCATGGCCAAATGTTCACTTAATTTTTTTTGTTTAATCTCATCAGGATTCAGAATGACAAGGTGTTGCTCTCAGTCTGTGTCAGATGATAGTTTGCATGTTGGGACGTCGTTTTATCAGCAGGTCACAAAGTAATATTTGCAATGTTTTAAAATCTATATTTATTGTTTTCACTACAGTGATGGAATTATTTACTATAGATCTGCTCAGTGAAAATCCTACCTCTGCGTGTCTGGGAAGAATAGTCCTTCCACGTTTGGCCAAATCACTCAGATCAGCATCCTCATCTTCACTGATGAGGTTACTCCCAACGATCCCCAGACCATGCAGGGCATCGTAGGTCGTCTGAACATTGTTGACTGAAAGAGGAATGGTTGAAACTCCCCCATCATTCCCGCTTTCCTCACTGCCACTGCTCCCATCTCCACCTCCTCCATTTCCTGGTGTTACACAGCAGCATAACACAAAGTAGTGGTCAAACATCAGGCTCAGGTGGGTGATTTCTCACAACACAGAGGTGTAAAAAACATCATTAAAACTGATACTTTGAAAATCTTTGAACATTTTGCCTACACCAAAAATTTGCCAAAAATTTTGATAGATTTAGAAAAACGAGATAGAAGTGCACTAATGAAAAACCAGGGATGTTCCGATCGATCAGCCACTGATCAAAATCGGCCGATTTCCGTGAAAAAAACCGCGATTGGCAAATTCCGATATTCTACTTTCAGCGCCGATCATACCAGCCGATCTATAGCTCCTAAACCAGAGGTCACTAGGCGCACAGCAAATCCACAGTGCTACCGTGAGTTGATTGCATACCTGGGACTTGCCGTCCCCTGAATAGACCACACTAGTTATAGTTGGTTCGGAGCTTGGCCCTGGAGAGGAGGTTGGGCGGCAAGGTAGTCCCGCTGACTCGCACATCACAATGCTGCATCCCCTCACGCAGCTCTAGCAAGAGTCTCTGTTGCTGCTCGTTAAGCAACACCCCCGTCGGGAAGCGGAGATGATTCTTCAAATTGGTATTAAAAGACAATACATTCAATATTAATGACAGAGTTGGAAAGAACTTGCTTGATCATGCGCCGGGAGAAGAAGATAAAGCAGCCCGCCATGGCGCAGGAAAATCAAACAGGTAGAGGGAGGAGGAGCTGAGAGAGTAGCATGTACAAGATACAAGATGACTTTGTTGTCATTGCATCAGCGTCCTGATACAACGAAACTTAGTTTCAGTACACCTGTTCCAAGATTCAGGCAAACATAATACAAAACAGGAAACAGTTGACTGTGGGCATGCGCATATGTATGCGCTCCCTTTTGTAGAGGAAAGCAAAAGGGAGCCTTTTGGAGGGAACAAAAACATAAGACACGTGATGGAGTGGGGGGGTTCGGGAGCCCCCCACCCCCCAGGTCGAGTTCACAGCATTTTAGCGTGGCCATTAGACCAAGGTTGCAGGGGGAGGAAGGAGTGATAAGGTCCAAGGCGCACATTGAAGCGTAGGGCGTGATGTGCATCAGTAGCATGTGTGCGTTGTGATCAGTACGTGTGTGGGGGGGAGCACCCACCCTCAGCTGATACTGGAGTGTTGTGTTTTGTCTTCAGCCTGTTTCAAGGCCTGCAACTGGGAAGTCGAACTCAAAATAACAGATTTGTTTTGGGTCAGGAGTGATAAGGTTTTCCACATCCTTCAGTCTTAGCAGCCAGGTTCCTTCAAGCAGCCAATATGAATAATAATAATAATAATAATAATAATAATAATGCATCAGTTTTATATAGCGCTTTTTAGGTCACTCAAAGACGCTTTACAGAGTTGCATGGGTCATAATCCACCAAAAAGCCAGCTGAGTATTCCTCTCAGCTGTTCGTCCCTCCGCAGACAAGTCCAAAACCACAGACAGACCCCTGCTGAGTATTCCTCTGAGATGTTTTCCTGCATACAAGTCTGAAAACGCGACCAGAACGCAAAGCCTCCAGCCCACTCAGCTCAGCCAGCTGGGTTTAGAGTTCAAACACGGATCAGTGCATCTGACCTGTGGTTCAACTTGACCGGTGGGATTGAGAGTTCACACGCAGCACAGCACCATCCACAGAGCCCGGTTGTTTGCCAATTGGTCCCGCAGCTCCAAATTTGACGAAGATCCAGATTCCACACACGCCACACAGTAGAGCCCGGTCGCCACGATCCAATTTGTAAACATCTTCGAGTAGTGGGAAAAAATAAATTTGTCCATCGCATTCCTAGACCAGCTGATCCAATTCATGGTTAAAAGTCCAGCGGGAGATGAAAGCAGGTTCTCCAGAGAAAGTAGACAGGACGGAGAGCCAGGGAAGACGGGGAGGGAGGGAGAGAAGGGGAGATGCATCCGCTCGCCTCAAGAGCCAGAGATGAAAAAACTAGATAGTAAATTCACTCTTTAGTAATGACCCAGACCATTGTCAGTAATAATAAGTTTGTTCTTTCTGGGCAAAAAATGGACCAGAGTGTCAAAATAATGCTGACTTTTCTGTGTCCGAATAGCAGTAGAAAACCCCCCCCACAATTTTTCTCAAAATGTTATTTCAACCACAAACTAATTAATGGGGATCTTATGCACACAGAATACATGTTTAAGCATTTAAATATATAAAAATAATAGATTTATATAAGGATTGTGTGTATATATATATATATATATATATATATATATATATATACACCTGCAGTGGGGCAAAAAAGTATTTGGTCAGCCACCGATTGTGCAAGTTCCCCCACTTAAAATGATGGCAGAGGTCAGTAATTTTCATCATAGGTACACTTCAACTGTGAGAGACAGAATGTGAAAAAAAAATCCATGAATTCACATGGTAGGATTTTTAAAGAATTTATTTGTAAATTAGGGTGGAAAATAAGTATTTGGTCAATAACAAAAATTCTACTCAATACTTTGTAACATAACCTTTGTTGGCAATAACAGAGGTCAAATGATTACTATAGGTCTTTACCAGGTTTGCACACACAGTAGCTGGTATTTTGGCCCATTCCTCCATGCAGATCTTCTCGAGAGCAGTGATGTTTTGGGGCTGTCGCAGAGCAACACGGACTTTTAACTCCCTCCACAGATTTTCTATGGGGTTGAGGTCTGGAGACTGGCTAGGCCACTCCAGGACTTTCAAATGCTTCTTACGGAGCCACTCCTTTGTTGCCCGGGCAGTGTGTTTGGGATCATTGTCATGTTGGAAGACCCAGCCACGTTTCATCTTCAAAGCTCTCACTGATGGAAGGAGGTTTTGGCTCAAAATCTCACGACACATGGCCCCATTCATTCTTTCCTTAACACGGATCAGTCGTCCTGTCCCCTTAGCAGAAAAACAGCCCCAAAGCATGATGTTTCCCCCCCATGCTTCACAGTAGGTATGGTGTTCTTGGGATGCAACTCAGTATTCTTCTTCCTCCAAACACGACGAGTTGAGTTTAGACCAAAAAGTTCTACTTTGGTTTCATCTGACCACATGACATTCTCCCAATCCTCTGCTGTATCATCCATGTGCTCTCTGGCAAACTTCAGACGGGCCTGGACATGCACTGGCTTCAGCAGCGGAACACGTCTGGCACTGCAGGATTTGATTCCCTGCCGTTGTAGTGTGTTACTGATGGTGACCTTTGTTACTTTGGTCCCAGCTCTCTGCAGGTCATTCACCAGGTCCCCCCGTGTGGTTCTGGGATTTTTGCTCACCGTTCTCATGATCATTTTGACCCCACGGGATGAGATCTTGCGTGGAGCCCCAGATCGAGGGAGATTATCAGTGGTCTTGTATGTCTTCCATTTTCTGATAATTGCTCCCACAGTTGATTTTTTCACACCAAGCTGCTCAGGGTCCGAAATTAACACTCGCCACTCGCCAAATGCGACCAAATTGCTCCACTTGGCGAGTAAAATTTGGAGCGTCATCCGCCACTTGGCGAGTACATTTTTGCACCAAATTAGTTCTGTTTATCAGTTCCCTTCGATGGATTTCGCTCCTCTCCTGCCTGCATGAGAGGTACGCGAAACGTGAGAGTCGCACCCGGCATTTCTGCCTATTCATTCACTGTTTATCAAGGCAGCAGCAGTTAGCTTCATGTTAAAACTAGCGGCAAAATGTGGCGGTTTTGAACTGGAATCAGCCAGTCTTCAAAAAGAAAACTAATCGAACTGGTAGAAAAAACCACCAGAACCAGTGGCAACAAGAAGATTTAATGAAAAGTGGCAAACTGGAGGTGGCGGTGGAGATGTTGTTGACGCTGGCTACAGGGAACAACAGGTGTTGTGCGAAAGTCTGTTCCCCTGAATTTTTCTGTTCCCCTATGTCAAACTGCGAGCTTCACAGCACTTCTAAAAGATTTCTACAACACGTAGTCGTGTCAAAGTTGATACTTTATTTAGTTCCTAGTAAATAAACGAATAAAAGTTAACTTATTTATTTATTTATTTTTGTTTTAATCACTGACAGAATCATCCGCTCCCCTACATAATATTTCAGGGGAACAAATTTCCGCAAAACACCGGAATCTTGCGGAAAGGAGCTGCACCGTTTGCCACCAGTACTCTAGAAAGGACTATAACTCATTTGACATTGGAAATAAGACGATGAAGCTACAGGGGCTTTGACCCAAATGAGTTTGTAATGCTGTGGCACAAAGACTGTCAGCAGCAGGAGGCCAGACTTCATGGACAGAGAAAACAAGGAGTCTGACTAGATTTCAAACAAAGAGTTCATTAAAAATATTTCTAAAAAATAAAAATCTGAAATGACTAAAAAGTAGTTTTTCTTATTAATGATTGTTTAATTAAGTTGTCATTCCTTTCTGTTTGGGTCTAACATAATATCATATTATAGAATAACGTGCTTTGGGTAGATCTAAATTATTTAGAATTTTGGCTGGTAAAAAATATGTTTGGCCGGTAGATTTTAATCATCTACCAGCCAACTTGGCCGGTGAGTCAAAATTTTAATTTCGGACCCTGAAGCTGCTTGCCTATTGTAGATTCACTCTTCCCAGTCTGGTGCAGGTCTACAATTCTTTTCCTGGTGTCCTTCGAAAGCTCTTTGGTCTTGGCCATAGTGGAGTTTGGAGTCTGACTGTTTGAGGCTGTGGACAGGTGTCTTTTATACAGATAATGAGTTCAAACAGGTGCCATTAATACAGGTAACGAGTGGAGGACAGAAAAGCTTCTTAAAGAAGACGTTACAGGTCTGTGAGAGCCAGAGATTTTCCTTGTTTGAAGTGACCAAATACTTATTTTCCAACCTAATTTACAAATAAATTCTTTAAAAATCCTACCATGTGAATTCATGGATTTTTTTTTCACATTCCGTCTCTCACAGTTGAAGTGTACCTGTGATGAAAATTACTGACCTCTGCCATCATTTTAAGTGGGAGAACTTGCACAATCGGTGGCTGACCAAATACTTTTTTGCCCCACTGTACATTGTGCCTTTAAGTTTGTGTTTTTTTTCCTCTTGAAAAAGTAGGTAAAAACATGTTTTTGTCCAAATAAATGGTAAACGGCTTGTACTTGTATAGTGCTTTCTAAGTCCTAGAACTCCCAAAGCGCTTCACACTACATTAGACACATTCACCCATTCACACACACATTCATACGCTAATTTGAATGGTATTTTATGGTTCATTTTTTTACAGATCAAGTAACCATTAGCCCTCAACATTACTACAATGTGAAATTTACAGTCAATCCATGTGATCGGTATCGGTGATCGATAGCAAAAAACGTGATTGGAGCATCCCTAATAAAATCCATTATTTCTACTAATAAATCAATTGGCACCTGTGAAAGGACAGCCGATGACCTGTCCTTCAGCAGATCTTCTATGTTCTATGCCAGGCAGCAGTGAGGAGCCACCCTGTCCAGCAGATGACTCATCATCTGAACTGCCTCCTTCTAAGCCTGGCCGAAAACTTGGATGGTTGCTTTCTCCAACCTGTCATAAACACACAAGACACAGAAACAGAGACACACACGCACACACAAATAAATAAACCCCCCAGAACCATTTTGCATGTGTGGGTGTGGCGTTTGGTGGGGGGGGGGGGGGGGGGGGGGGTCAGGGGGCTGTAAATAATGTCAATGTCATATTTTCAGTTTAACTTAATCTGTTTTCATTTACATGTTCAAGCTCAGACTTAAACAATCCTTTAAAATAAATGAGAAATTGACCGAATGAAGATCAGGGCTTATAAAGCCTAGAAGACAAAAAGAAATTAAAGCAGGATGCAGATCTGTCTGTGACTAATCTGCTATCTTTTAGGTCTTTTTTCTGTTTCCATCTGCATTACAGCAATGTAACAAGCAAAACCAGTTCAGCACATGCCTGTTGAGGGGATTGGGTCCAAGAGTGGGATCAGTACCAACCAGGGGTAGCGTTAATGCAGTGGTTCCCAATTATTTTCTGTTGTGCCCCCCGTTTGGGGTAAGAAAAAATTCCTGTCAGTCAAAATAACTGATAATGAAAACTTATAGCGCAACCTCTGATACCAACTATCCACGTCTGACAATGTGGGTTTGGTTTGTTGTGTTCACTAAAACTGAATGGTCTCTGTTTAAGGACTGTTGTGTTTCAAAGGCTGAGCAGTACACTTCACCAAAAACTATGAACTTTGTTGTAAAGACGAGTGTGGAAGATGAGCTGTTAGATCTGTGGCCTTTTACTCAATAACATGTCAAATATTTCAATAAGGCCTCAGACAATTTTGCTACCTCAAAGAAGGATTTTCATCTCCTAAAAATAATTTCCTACCAGCTGTCTGGATGTGCTTGGCAGCAGTCGTGTCCTGGTAGAACTGCTCCTCCTTGATGTTTCCAGCTCATCCTCAGTGTCCTCATCACTGGCTGGACAAGACTCCATACCTGTGGCAGCAAGACGCACATCTGGCATCTTGAAGTCCTCCTGAACAAAACGAACACAAGATACTGTAAGAAATTATTTTTAGAAATGGAAAATTACATTCAATTATATAAAATATATTTTTGAATTCCACTAATATTTTTTGTAAAAGAAAGAAATCAACTTGCTGAACGTCACTTAAAAAAATCATTTATGAAACAAAAATGATGTTTCACACTTGTTAATTCACATGCCTGACACCCATCAGTGTCCAAGTTTTAAAATATGATCCTCTTATATTAGGAACTAATAGAGTTATTCAAGTCAAATCTCAGAAGATCAGTCATCACTTGAGGGGTGTGTTGTAAATGACTCTTCTACAACCACAGCAAATGTTTTTACTAGGGGTGCTCCGATCACGTGTTTTGCTGCCGATCACCAATACCGATCACCGATACCAATCACATGGATTGACTATAAATTTCACATTTGAGTAAAGATGAGGGCTAACGGCTACTTGATCTGTAAAGAATGATCCATAAATCACCTTCATTTGGACAAAAACATGTTTTTACTGACTTTTTTTCCCCCAATGAAAAAATACAAGAACTTGAAGGCATAATGTAGACATCCATACATCCATATAGAAATATATTATTTATATACATTTCCAATCCTTATAGAAATATATTATTTTTATCCATATAG
The DNA here is from genome assembly GCA_006937965.1 of Callopanchax toddi. Lineage (NCBI taxonomy): Eukaryota > Metazoa > Chordata > Actinopteri > Cyprinodontiformes > Nothobranchiidae > Callopanchax > Callopanchax toddi. Next base: position 261,799 of record SSNR01000537.1, read on the forward strand.
AAATCTATTATTTTTATATATATTTAAATACCTAAACATATCTTCTTGTGCACAAGATCCCTAGTAATTAGTTTACGGTTGAAATAACGTTTTGAGAAAAAAAAAAATTTTTTCTACTCATTGCTTGTCCTCAGGTCTGGTAACTGGGGTGACCGGAGGTCCCACTCCGCGCTGGACCGTCCCGCACCCGCGTTGTCCCCCGTGCGTCTCACGGGCTGGGACGTCGCCCCGCACCGCCACCCTAACTTAGGATGGCGGTGCGAGGTGGCGGCCCGGCCCGTTCGGCACGCGCGGGACAATTCGGCACGGAGTGGGGAATCTACCAACCTGAAAGAGCAACTTCTCTTATTTCAAAAACAGTTTGAACTATTCTTTTATAGCACAAATCATTGCGGAGAGCAGAAACGCTTCAAAGAGGAAGCGCTTTGTGTTACAGTAATGCCGGTGCCGGGCGGGCAGTTTCTGTGGCACATGAAAATTAAGGTAAATGCAGGACAATCCTTCACAAAAACGGGACATCTGGTCACCGAGGTGCCAGATCAGCTTGGGGTGCAGCAGTGTGCACATCTGAAAACAAACCAGACTGCGGAGTGATTCGCTCCTAGCTGAACACGTTTCTCCTGCAGCCGCCTGCAATGCAACGAGTGAGTCTGGGAACGGAACAAATCATTTCCCAGGCGGGGGAGGTTTGCTGTATTTTTGCTGTTAAAATATAACGTTTCAACCATATACTGTATGGGGTTTTTATATATTTACTAGTGTTTTAAAAAGAACATGAAGTTAAAAAAGAAGTAAAAATCTAAACTTTTAGGGGTGCTGCCTACAATTCAATTTAATGGACTAAAAACGCCTACACTTCGTGCTCAAATCAAATCAAACTTTATTTGTATAGCACCTTTCATGCCCCAGCGAGCAACACAAAGTGCTTGACAGATTAAAATTACCCATACAACCCACATTCCCTCCCTTTCCCACACATAGAACAATTATGACACTCTCCCCTCCCAGTCCAAAACCCATTCCCAGGCACACATACACATAAAAACCACAGTAAACACTATGTTGAGCTCAGATGGCTCCAGTAATGAGAAACACGCCATCTAGTGGGCCCTCTGCCTCGTCAGCTGTAGTGTGTGTGTGTGTATATATATATATATATATATATATATATATATATATATATATATATATATATATATATATATATATATATATATATATATATATATATATATATATAATACAGATTTTATTTTTGTACGTATTTTAGTCCCAATAAAGACAAAAAAGTAATAAGTTCAAATGTAGATGAACTCACCTGATCATAGTGATCAAAGAACTGTTGTCGACGCTGCTCTGCCTCCAGAGAACTTGCATCAGATAAATCATCAACAGCTCCACCCTGTACATCAATATAATACATTAGGACTCAGATTTTAAAAAATTGTCACCTAAAATCAGTTAAAATAATCGAGACAAAGATAATAAGGAAAAAAACTACCGGTACACAATTTCTTGTGTTTATAAAAATGCCGGAGTCGTACCGTTACAGGTATCTCCTGACCATCCACTCTGCCTCTCTGCATTGCAGGAGGGACCAGTTTACTAAAGTAAAGCTCCAGTTCATCCTCAGACAGGTTGTTTAAATCAATGTCATCATCTGTTGGAGAAATACATCATGTTTAAAGCAAGTCTCAGTCTCAGACAATACCTCAGATTTGACAAAATGCAAAAACGCAAAAGATATAAAAAGATAAATGAGTAAATTCAAACACTGGAAGATAAAGGGTAGCCACACCTGTGACGTCGCTGTTCATGCTGTCCACAGACATGAGCTTTTCATTGGCCAGGAAGCTTGAATTACTGCCACTGAAATGATCACTGTCAACTCCTTCATGTTGCATGTCATCCTCAGCTGCAGCAGATAAGACCTGAACAGATGTAGAGGAATGTAAAGGACATCATTCTGGGACTAATGACCATAGTTTTTATTTCTGAAAAAGGAATACAAATACCTTTGAATCTGTAGTACTCTTCTGTCCAAACGTCAGAAGGCCTGCTGACAAATCTATCAGACACACCATCAATATGACAAAAAAATACATGTTTCTATTACAGCAATAACATACGTCTTCTCTAAATGTCAGATCATTTTGTAGACAGTAGAACCATAAAGACTTCAGGAAAAATTATAGTAATTATATTTAAAAGAGATTGTGTGCATTCAGTGGCGGCTCGTCCATACTCGTCCATGCTCGGGCACCGCCCCACCAGTCCCAAGAGGAAGAAGAAGAGACATAGGGATCACAAAATATAAAAAACTAACATAAAAATAAAACTAAACGAGCCATCCATTATGTATACAATAAGTGCTGTGTATAATCTGCATTTAGGTGTAGTTTAGAAAGGTTTTCTCACTATTTTTTACTGGACCGATAGGTCGTGTTTCTTTGGGTTCTACTGTGCATGTCTGGACGGGACGCCGTCCCAACATAGCGCATTGTTTTTTGCTCCTGACGCATGCGCACTGGCAATTTTTTCCTGACGCATGCGCACTGAGTGCAAAAAATAGGAGATCGCTCGGGACGCAGGTCGTCCCTGTGTGACATGCGCAGAACGGCAGGAGTCTGGAGTGTTGCTCAGACTGAAACCGGAAGTTCTTGCGCTCTTTTTAATGGAGGGTAGAAAATGGATATTTATTCAAAGAATCCTTGTCGGCTTGTGAAAACAAGCCGAATGATTCCATTTGTCGTGATTTCATCAACTCAATGGTGAGTGACTTCGTTTGTTTGTTTCTTTTCTTAATAACAATGTGTCTGTCACGGATTTTCCCATTCAAAAACCCCATAGGCGGAGCTAGCCGCGGCTAGCAGTGCTAAGTCCCGATGAGTGAATTTATACCTTAAATAGCGACATGTGTTTGTTGAGGCGTCTGCCGAATGTTAGAGAAATACAGATACTGCTGATTGAATACGTTGGTTTATGTAGTTTAGCCCGTTTTTCATGCGTTTTCTCTACTTTTCATTAAATTATGGCATTTTAAGGAAGTTTGGTCTGACTGGGTTTGATGGGACATATCAGTGGATTTGACTTTATTTTGTTGTTAATTCACTTCATTAGTTGAGCTGATTGTCATGACTTGCTTGGTTAGTGGTTGTTGGCTGAATTGTAACATTAATTATCTGACTGTATTAGTTAGAGATGGATTTATTCGTTTGTGGTGTCAGTAGAAAGCTGATTGTGAATATTAAGTTGTGTTTCTGACCTTGTGTGGGTCAGGTTGTTTATCCTTGAAACTCTTACAACTTCTGTTGTGACCACATTGTGGTTGTTTTTTATTTTTATTTGTATCTGATTATATTGATATTATTCTAAGGTCTCCTTATAAAGACTTTATGATTTCTTTACTGTTTGATGTGTAGAATTAGACCAAACAGCACCACATTTCTAGAGAACTGGTGGTAGGGATTTTTACCAGCAAAATATTCAGTCAGATGAAAATATTTTGCATCATTCCCTGCCCTAGTGGTGATATGTGATTTTTTTTTTTGCGCATCTGAAAACTGACTAGCAAGAATGCGCCCTACCCCAAAAAAATTTCACCAGCCGCCACTGTGTGCATTATTTTTTTAAAAATAGAGTGTGGTTGCATTTCACAAAAAAATATGCTTTTAAATTCATGTGGTATTTTATACATTACCCATATAAAATAGGAATGTGAATTTGTCAAATATTGAAGAAGGCATAAAAAATTAAAGTAGTAGTTTTTAAAAATAGCACTACTTGATAAGGATCACAAGGTGATTGACAAATATACACAGATGAAACAATAATAAACAAACTGACAGATATACACAGAGAGATTGTTAACAGAATAATAAACAGAAAAGGAGAGATCAGGGAACATGACTGATCCACTGGAGTTCATGAAAAGCCAGTTTAAACAGATGGTTCTGACTGCTTTCTAACAGAGACACCGAGTCACTGGTCTCAGGCTCAGGGGGACAGAGGTCCAGAGTCTGGGGGCCACAGCAGTAAACACTCCGTCTCCTTTAAGTCTTTATCCTAGCATAGCATAGCATAGCACCTTTATTTATAAAGCACATTAAAACAATACAGAGACTGACCAAAGTGCTGAACACCAAAATAAACATAAAACATACCCATACCAATAAAACAGTAAAATACCGTAGATGGAGGTAAAACACAGGTTAAAAAGGTTAAAACAATAAAAACAAGATAAAACAAATCCATAAGACAACCATAAAACAAACAAACAAGTGTCACCACTCATTCCTGACTAAAGGCTAGGGAATAAAAGTGTGTCTACAGATGAGACTTAAAAACCGCAAGTGATGGAGCCTGTCTGACAGGAAGTGGGAGGTCATTCCAGAGTTTTGGGGCCAGGACTGAAAAGGCTCGATCACCTCTGGATTTACGTTAGTCTTTGGAACAAACAACAACAGCTGTTCTGAGGATCTGAGGGAGCGAGATGGGACATATGGCTGCAGGAGTTCACTCAAATAAAAAGGAGCGCTGCCATTAAGAGACTTAAAAACAATTAACAAAGAACTTTAAAACTAATTCGCTGGTGAATCAGGAGCCAATGAAGCAAGGCTAAAACAGGTGCGCTGCACAGCCAGTAGGCTCTGATCACTGGACCTCAGGGACCTGCTGGGGGTGGAAGGATGTAGAAGATCACTGATGGAAGCTAGTGCTGGTCCATATAGAACCCTTAAAACCAGAACCAGGATCTGGAAATTAACTCTGGAATTTCCAGGCAGCCACTGAAGCTGATAAGAGTAGCGGGGTGAGGTGGGTGTATCTGGAGGACTCAGTCAGTAGTATTCTGAACCACCTGGAACCGATCCAAGGAGGTTCTGTTTAGACAGGAGAAGAGAGACCTGCAGTAGTCCAGAGCAGAAGAGATGAAAGCATGGAGAACAATTTCAGAGAGTGACTCAGAGGAACTCAGCTTAGCAATATTCCTGAGATGAAAGAAGTTAGAGAAAACCAGAAAACTGACATGAGCATCCAGAGTCAGAGCTGGGTCAAAGGTCACAACAAGATTCCTGACAGAAGGTTTGGTAAATGAAGCAAGTTGACCAAGAGAATCCCTGACTTTGGGAAAAAGCTTGTCTGGAGCTCAGATGAGGATTTCTGGTTTGGCATCCTTCAATTAGAAAGTTTCCAGCATCCAGTTTTTGATAAGAAGTCTAAACACGTCTGCAACAGGTGTAGTTTAGACATCTTAAAGGGGATGTACAGTTTAATGTTGTCAGCATAGAGGTGGTAGGAGACTCCTTAGAAAGAGCTCAGAATGTATTGAAGAGGGAGAGATAGAGAAGGAACAGCAGAGGCCCCAACACAGAGCCTTGTGGGACCCCGCAGGCAAGGGAAGTAGAGGAGGACCTGTATGTGGAGACAACCACAGAGAAATAAAGCTCAGAGAAATATGAGAACCATTCCAGCACAGATCCCAATAGTCCTACCCAGTGTCTCAGCCTATCAAGTAGCAGGTTAGGATCAACGGTGTTGAAGAATGCAGTCAGGTCCAGCTGAACCAGAACAGAACATTCTCCTACTTCATTTTGAGTCAGAATATCACTAGAGAGTCTGAGAAGAGCTGTTTCAGTAGAATGAGCTCTACAGAAAGCTGACTAAAAACTGTCACAGATATTGTGTTTGTTCAGAGCTGCTGTGAGCTGTTTAACCACAACCTTTTCCAGGATCTTGGAAATAAACAGTAATTTAGAGATTGGTCTGTAGCTGCTAAAGAGAGAAGAGTTGAGATCAGGTTTCTTTAGAAATGGGTGGATTACAGAATTCTTAAAGAAGGCAGGGACTTGACCAAAAACCAGTAAAGTATTAATTACCGTGAGCACAGTGGGACCAATGAACTGAAAAACAATTTTAAACAATGATGAAGGTAAAATGTCAAGAGGGCAGACAAAGACATTCATCGAGTTAAATTGTGGGTTAGCTCAGGTAAAGAAACAGGAGAAAATCTATCCAAGATAACGGGCCGAGGGAGTTAGGACAGAGAGGGGAAGCTGAGGAAGAGATGCTGGATCTAAACTAGTAAGTAAGTAAGTAAAGTTTATTTATATAGCACCTTTCACAGACAAAAATCACAAAGTACTTCACAAAAAACAGAATCAAACACGATCAAAAAACAACAAATAAAATCAATAAAACAAACAACATCATTACAAATAGAGAACATAAAAGATTTAGTTAAAAGCAGTTTTAAATATTTGGGTCTTCAGCTGCTTTTTAAAAGGTGTCCAGACTGTCTATACAGCGTAGAACTAAAGGAAGTTCATTCCAAAGTTGAGGTGCAACAGACTGGAAGGAGCGATCACCTCGACTTTTAAATCTGGTCCTTCGAACTGTTAGGAGATTCTGGTCTGTGGACCTGAGAGCTCGGGTTGGAGCGTATGGCTTTTTCAGTTCAGTAACATAAACAGGAGCTGGACCATGTAGGGCCCTGAAAGTTAGAGTCAGGATTTTAAAATGAATTCTACATTTAACAGGTAACCAGTGCAGAGACCTCAGAATAGGAGTGATGTGATCTTTTCTGTTTGCTCCAGTGAGGAGCCTCGCTGCAGAGTTCTGGACCAGCTGAAGGTCATAAAGGGCTTTTTGGTTCAAACATGTGAAAAGTGTGTTACAGTAATCTAGACAGGAGGAGATCAAAGCATGAAGAACCATTTCCAGTTCAGGTTTTGACACCAACCTTCTCAGTTTGGAAATATTTCTCAGATGATAAAAACAGTTTCTGACCAGCTGTTTTGAGTGACCTTCAAGAGACATTGATTGGTCGAAAATAACACCCAGATTCCTCAGGTTTGACTTTACAGGAGAACTTAAATGTCCAATATGTTGACTGATCAGAGGGACCATCCTATCAGGGGCAACAATCAGACATTCAGTCTTTTCAGGGTTTAACTGAAGGAAGTTATTTTCTAACCAGTTAGTAATAGCTGACAGACACTCCAGTAGTTCAGACAGTTTGTAGAACTCTGAGTCCTTGAAGGAGCAGTACAGCTGAATGTCATCTGCATAAAGGTGGTAGGAGACATTGTGAAATCTGACTGACTTTCTCCACAAAGAAGGAATTCCACAAGCGCTCAATTTTTATTAATCCATTAATCCAAGGAGTTGAGTTTAACACAAGAACTGACTTAGCTCTAACTGGAGAGATGTTCTTCAGAACGGAGAGACAGTCACCATTAAAGAGATTAGTTAAATAATAAATGTTATTTAAAGGGGAGATGGATTAAAAGCTGCAGAGAATTTCCCAACAGTACTCATATTTAAACCCTTCAAATATTTAATTGTACTGTTAAACTGCTTTAAAACTGAAAGGCCTGAACTGGCAAAGCAATGTTGATAGCATACTAGCCAATAGTTCTATGAATCTTGACAGCAAAAGCACTTACCTGTTCCAAGTTCTGTGGGCCGACCGTGCACTGAACCTGTCTGCGTGGGAAGGCCAAGCGCTGATCTCTGATTTTTAGAAGCACTTTCATCAAGACTGATCTTCACAAGCACATCTGAAAGTCGGTGGGCTGCAATAAAGTCATCTGCGTTGTCCCTGTAATGCAAGCAGTGGTAGGAAAATTTATAGGAACTATACAAACTAGCTCATCTTACTCCCTTACTTTTAGTACTTCTTATACAAATTATACATCAAAATATAGACATATTATTTTTAACTTATTTCACACAAATTGTGTATCAGCATTGTAGGACTTATGGCTTTCTCATAAACTGCCACAAAATACAAAGACTGGACAGTGTAGGTCCTAGGACCTCATGTATCAAATGCATGTGAACAAAATCCTGGTGTATGCCCATTTCCATAGAAAATTCCAGATGTATCAAGAAAGGTCTCATTGTGGGAAATCCCACAACAACTTCCTGTCTGGCATACACAAAGTTCACAGGGTGAAGATGTTTATGTTTAATAGAAGTAGTTTTATTCAGGTGCTATAAAAACTATATGTAACCTGTAATGCATGTTTCTTTCTTCTAATAAACAACATGGTTTTGAACAGACTAGCTGGCATGCTGTGGGGTTTTAATTCATTTAATTGTTCAAATACCAACTCTTCTTTTAGAAATCAGAACATCATTTTCCTCCCTTCTATTCTCCTCCATCACACCAACCTTCTGTATATCCTCAGCACCTTTTCCTCCTCTCTGTCTGCTCCACATTCAACATCCTTTACTCTAGTCCACTATCCCTCTTTTGAACATGTCAAATCCATCTCAGCCTTGACCCTCTAATTTCATCTTCAAACTGTTCGATCTGAGCCCATCAATAATTTGGTCCATTTTGTCACATCCAATGAAAATCTCTACATCTTCAGCTCAGCCTCCTGTCTTTTTGTTAACACTACCATCTCCAAACCAAACATCATAGCAGGTCTCAGATAATCTTTTTTAACCCTTATTTAGTCACGTAATGTCCCATTGAGATTAAGAATATATTTTTCAAGGGAGACCTGAAAGGAGGTTGGGGTTTCAGTATTTTGCCCGAGGATACCTTGACATATGGCCGGACCGGGGCTTGAACACGGGGCATCCACATGGATGGTCTCCTTCTCTTCCCCTAGGCCACGGTCACCCATCTTATAAATCCTTTCATTCACACTTTAAATAATCCTTCTGTCACAATACACACCCCTTTCTTGGTCTCACACAGATATTGTATTCCATCTTATTTGACCTTTGTCCTTTCTCCTTCAGAACATACTTCCACCTCTCCAGGCTGTCTACTCCCACTACAGATACAGTACAACCTGCCCCATCACCACTACAAACAAGGAGGAGCTGATCCCTGATGTAATCCCACCCCTATCTTGAACCCATCTGTCACTGTCTCACCTTAGTCTGTACAGGCACTACCCTCACACCTGACATCCTCCTACAGCACTTCTCAGGACACCTAGTGTCACCACACCAGGGTCACTTTGCTTCTGTGGCTGCATTTTAGCTCACTGCCATCAACGTGGGAATGACAGACTAATATAAAGTGCCTTGTAATCCATGACTTTGAATTGCTCTATACAAACGTGGGACATTTACAGAAACAGCCAAGAGGCCCTCTGGAGGAGCTGCAGAGATCCACAGCTCAGGTGGGAGACTCTGTCCACAGGACAAGTAGTTACACACTCCATTAATCTGGCTTTTATGGAAGAGTGGCAAGAAGAAAGATGTTGTTGAAAGAAAGGAATGACTCCCCCCATCCAGTTTGTAGCAAGAAGAAAAAACAAGGAAATAGAGAATCATTCTAACATGAAGCAGTGGGCTCTTCACTCTGTCACTAGCGGGCCGTGTCAGCTCACGGTTTGCAGCTGCTGGTAGCTGTCTGCAGCTGGCCGCCACTTACAGCAGCTTTCTGCTCGGTGTCGCGGCACTCCGTGGGTTACTGCAGCCAGTCACCAGCAGGTGTGCAGTTCTGCTATACAACAAAGCAAGAGCTATACAAATGTGGGACATTTTTCTTTCATTCCTCAGCTTCTTAAACTATTCATTAAAAGCATATTTCTCTAACACAAAAGTTATTCTACTACAATCTATAATCACAACTATGCTCCAATGAACTTCATAATCAATTTTCTGTTGACATGGATTGTATAGGTCAGCAATACAACCATCAATTAGCAATATGATCTGGAGATGACTGCATGTTTTAGTAACAACCCAAAACAGAACCAACAATTTCAAGAACTATAAACACAAGAAAGTTTTCTTGACAAATACATGTGTGTGTAAAATAACACCTGTGTCAAACTTGTCAGATTGTACTCACAAATCATCCTTAAGACTGAGGGCAAACCTGGGCTGTTCTCCAACAGATGACTGAGACTTTGGTTCCTGCACACCTCTGCCCCCCAGATATGACGCCTCAACAAAATCTCTGCAAAAATAGCACAGTGCAATGCATTCACAACCATCTGACCAACAAAACCCCCTTAGACCCAGGAGCCACAAAGAATAGCTTCTCAAACACAATTTATTCGACAGGCATTTTGCAATACAGGTTTATTCTCATCTTAAAGCAATAATTTGTATATTTAAAGTGGGTTTCTATGGAAAAGTTGAGAACAACATTAATGTCTGACCAGCTGTAGAAAGTTGTTTGAATGGACTCAAGACTCAAGATAAGTTTTGATGGAATATTTAAGCTAATAATTAATTAGTCACGATGAGGCCAGTTCTAAAGTATCCTAAAATCATAAACATTATAAAAATTTCATAGTAGTTTATCAAATGCTCTTTTATGTTGTTTGCCTTCCCATAAAGTACACATTTAATAGTTTTCCCTGCATAATTATTATACAATTTCAGTCAGACGTGCTACAGTATTAGCCAATTTCCACTGCCATCAAATTTGTGAGATTAGAATGTTTTTTGTATAGCAGAAGCACTTGATAACTGGCTTCACTCACATTTACCATTAGTTCAGGGGTCTGCCACCTACAGCTCTGGAGACACAAGTGGCTCCTTTCTAACTTTGACCTAAAATGACACGAATCTGAGTAACATTTACTGTGGAGGAAATAATTATTTGATCCTCTGCTGCTTTGTTTGAGTTTTCCAACTTATAAAAAGGGAAAATCATTTAGAAAGGGGAATTTGTGGTCAGATACATACAGGTGAAACTTGAAAAATTAACAATAATAATGGATTGGATTTATATAGCACCTTTCAGGACACCCAAAGCACTTTGACAGAAGCTCCATTATTCATCCATGCACACATTTACACCGGTGGTGGTAAACTACGACAGACGTCTGTAGTCACAGCTGCCCTGGGGCAGTCTGACAGAAGCGAGGCTACCATTCTGTGCCATTGGCCCTTCTGACCACCACCAACATTCACATAGGCAAGTTGGGTGAAGTGTCTTGCCCAAGGACACAACGACAATTTAACCCAGCTGGAGCTGGGGATTGAACCAGTGACCCTCTGGTTACCAGACCGGCCACTCTACCAACTGAGCTACATGCCGCCCCAAATTAGAACATCAAAATTTAATTTATTTCAGTAATTCAACTTAAAAGGTGAATCTAATACAGGAGATAGACTCATTACATGCAAAGCCAGATATTTCAAGCCTTTGTTATAATTTCGATGACTATGACTACAGCTCACGAGAGCCACAAATTCAAAATCTCAGAAAAATAGAATATTGTGAAAAGGTTGAATATTCTAGCTCAAAGCGTCACACTTTAATCAGCTAATGGATCTAAAACACCTGCAAAGGGTTCCCGAGCCTTGAAATGGACTCTCTGGAAATGGGCTTCAAGTCTCTAGTCAAGTTGCTCCTGAACAACAAACATCAGAAGAGTCTTACCAGGGCTAAAGAAAAAAGAATAGCTCAGTGGTCCAAAGTCCTCTTTTCTGATGATACAATTTAACATCTCATCTGGAAACCAATGTCCCAGAGTCTGGAGGAAGAATGGAGAGGAGGGACACAATCCCAGATGGTTGAAGTCCAGAGTGAAGTTACCATAGTCTATGATGGTTTCAGAAGCCTTGTCATCTGCTGGTGTTGGTCTACTGTGATTTATTAAGTCCAGAGTCAATGCAGCCTCTACCAAGGGGTCTTGGAGCATTTCATGCTTCCTTCCACTGACCACCTTTTTGGAGATGCTGCCGACTTCATTTCCCAGCATGACTTGGCACCTACCCACACTGACAAAAGTACCAAAACATGCTTGGGATTAAGGAGTTCTGATTGGCCAGCAAACTGGCCTGACCTGAACCCCATAGAGAACCTATTGGGCATTGCCAAGAGAAAGATGAGAGACATGAGAGCAAAGAATGCAGAAAAGCTGAAGGTTGCTATTGAAGCATCCTGGTCCTCCATAACACCTCAACAGTGAACAGGCTGATAGCATCCATGCCATGCTGCATTGAGGAAGTAATGGATGCAAAAGGGAACCAAACCAAGTACTGAGTGCATGATTATGCTCTACAGAAGTCCCACATTCCTCTATTTAAAATCCTTGTTTTTATTGATTTCATGAAATATTCTAAATTTCAGAGATTTTGAATTTTCATGAGCTGTAGCCATAATCATCAAAACAATAACAAATAAAGGCTTGACATATCTGGCCTTGCATCTTCTTCTTCCCATTTATCTTCACTTGGACAAAATCTGAGGTCAACCAGGTCTTGATGTAATTTAGACATTCCAGCAGAGGTTACTGTGAATTATTGTTTTTAAATAAATCTGATTTTCATCTGCAAAGCAGTGGAACTAGACATTATATTTTCTAAAGATGGGTACTAATGGCAGCATGTACAATGAGGAGATCAGATCTATAGGACCTGATCAAGGTTGTGTCTAGCACTTCAGAGCAAAAACTCCTAACTTCATCAGGTTAATTCTGTGGGTTTTTACAAAACATATTCAGTGGGAGAAGTGGTAAAATGTCACTCTGGTGAATACAGACCCCTGCATTAGCTCATCAAAACTCATCTGTTTACAAACTGAGGAGGTCAAATTATCCCCAACTTCCTCTGTAACACAGTTCAGATTTTGTGAACACTCACATTAAAGGGCTTGGCCTGTGTGATTATTTAGATAATAAATAACTATTATAACATGTTGTCACACCTGTTCAAAGCTAATATGCCCACCTGTTGTTGGACACGGGTCTAATTTTAGCCACCGTGGAAGCAGCCACCGGCAGCCCAGGACCCGAACCCAGAGTCACGTTCCCGAATGTAGCCCGGCCGCTGGTGCTGTCCAGCGACCTGCTGAGGAAACTGGGGAAGGCTTCATCCTCCAGTTTGTAAAAACTATCGGCCATTTTTTCTCGGGGTTAGTTCAGGTGAAGACCATCTGTGTCGGAGGAAATAAAGTCAGCCAAACATATCTGATAATTTAACATTACATTATCTAACTGTGAGGAAAAATGCATTTAGTTTAATTTATTTTGTTTCATTAATTCTACTTTACGGGCAACCTGTTGAACTCATCAGTAGTTTTGACAACAGTTTCGCCAGATTAGCTAAAATCTGCGTTTACTGGCTAAAAACAAGAGGACTCTCCATACTCGTCTACACCCTTCAATCTTTTTGTTCAACAGTCAAGCGTCAAAAACACCGACAATTTATCAACAGCAGCCTTAGTTAAGAAGGTACACATATTCGTTTAAATGAACTCTTAAGTATTTCACTCAGAGAACAAAAAGCGACTAGTAAATGGTAGTTGATCTAAACTCACAATCAATTCTCCAGCGGGCCCAGTTTGAAACAGTTCTCCTCTCCAACTCGAGTTTTGTCCTTAAAACTTTTTCAGACTAGCTAAAAAGTGTAATTAGGTTCAAAATACAAAGTCCCGATCACACATGCCTCTTGATATCTTCTAAAAGTAGGAGTTTTAACCCAACTTTGGAGCACCTCGAAAAGATCAGCGCCCTTAATCCACAGGAAGCCCGCGTGAGCGTCATGTTATTTGGGCGGAGCTTAAACCGTTTAAAGAATTTGATTGGACAAAGAAACACAAAGAGGAGGTGATCGTGAACCCTGATAGGACAAAGTGTATATCACTCTTGCGTTTGAGAAAAAAGCTCATTCGTATTCCGTAAGGATGGTTTCATTTGTATTTGTTTATTTATAAAGCGTCATCTCAAAGTGCTGATAATAGAAACACAAGATGATTTTTTAAACTGATTGGTGCCTAAATTAAGTTTTAAAAAAGTAGATTTGAGCTGCTGTGAAAAGGTATTTTTCCCATTGCAGGTTATTTTTGCTTCTTTCTCAGTTCAATGTTTCAGTGGAGTAAAAATATTTTAATATCTGAGAAAGAGAGCGGAGTCGATGCAAAATGCAGGACATGGTGGTGGTAGTGTGATAGTCTGGTGCTGCTCTGCTGCTTCAGGACCTGGACCACTGGAACTGATGGAACCATGAATTCTGATCTCTACCAGAAAATCCTGACGATCATTTGTCACCTTAACCTCAAGTGGACTTGGGTTAGTATCTCAAAAAAAAAAAAAAGTATTTCCAGTTAGTTAGCAGCCAGCTGTCTGGAGAAATAACTGACTCCATGCACACATTGTATTTGATGCTTTTAATGTAGACAAAATAACTAGTCAAATAAAAAAGTAAACCACATAAGGTATTCACAAGCAGAGGATTCATTGACTTGCTCCAGGGCAGTTTAGCAGAGCAGCTGTTCATGAATCACTGAACAAGGCTGGAAGCCCACAGTCCACCTGATGGAAACCACGGCAGCTTTCCTCAAAGGATCTCATCACAGAGGAATTCCAGACTGTAGATTTTTTAATATGATGAATCATGAGCCACTCCACCTAGTTGGTGCTCATGCTGTCAGTTACTCATACATGCTGTCATTTGGTCTAATTTCCACCATGTATAACACATGTCCTGTTTGTTTTTAAGGTTGACATGTTTTCTGAAAACCTTCAAAGGGAAACCAAAGCACCTTATCACACACAGATATCTTCATATAAACCTACCAGGCCCTGGATGACGGAGAACCTTCACCAGCTCACCACCTTCCATCTTAATCTAATACTGAGTAGTCTGGTCACAGATTACATTCATGATTTAAAAGGCTGTCCTTCCCACATAATTCAGCTTTTGATTTTCATTCATTTTATACAAAATAATATTTGTTACTAGACCGTACCCCAACCCCATATTTTATACCTTTACCAATAAAAAAAAACACACATACAAACAAAATAAGCAAAGATCATTGCTCTTCAGCTTCTGGTAAGGCCAGCAGCACTCTAGAGGAACGTCTGGGGAGAAGAGTCTGCTGCTGAGGTTGAGTAACAGGCTCAGCATCACAGTGCTCTATGAGGGAGGGAGGAGGCAGCAGGTGACCACACCTGGTCCCCGCTCTGGGAGGATCCAGAGGTGGAAAGAAATACCTAAAATAACAAAGAGGGGAAGGAGACAAACATAATGGATACACAGAAAAGGAAGAGGGTGGGGAAACACGACAACAAAAATAACAAACAGGGAAACAGATAAAAGGAAGTAGAATGAGAAATTAAAAGGAGAAATATCCAGGCATGCTTCTTAAAAAGCCCAGGCATAGTGGCAATACTGGTTTATTATTCAAATGTGTATGTGCAACTATATTACCCCACACTAGTGACCCTCTATCACATGGATGAACCAAAACAAAGGAGGTTGTGCAGAACATGTACCGACATCAGAAAGTACTCAGCTATGAAATGTACTACAGTCTTATTAGGGTTTCAAATATGCCAGCACACAGGGAAACGATTGGAGACGCACAGAGACATTAGTATGCAGGACTCTGGTTTATCTTTGGAGAGGTCAGCTGCCGCAGGGGAGGAGCAAAGGAAGCTCTTTTGGCAATCCTGCATGCAACAAGCAATAAAATAACAAATTAATTTCAACAAACCCACTTTACACTTTTTATTATAAACATGTAACTGGAATGCTAGAACAGCTGGTCACAACAAAACAAATTATCAACTGTAATAAAGAATCTAATCTAAGGAGGAGTGTCTTCAGTACACACATTTAGTTAGGCAGGTTAGAGATAAATCAACAGATCAAAATAACTAAATATGGAGACTGTCAAATTTCAGCCATTTCAAAGTGTGTTTCTGTGTAAATGTTAGAAACAATGACTGTCAGCTCTTGGGAGTGGCTTTCAGTTTGAAGAAAGACCTCATCAAACCTGTCAGCCATAAAACTAACCAACTGCTTCAATTCTTAAAACATCACAGCAGTTCAGTCTACAGCCTGCCCAACTTCTCATTACATTAGCAGCAGCTAAATGTAGCACTTCTGGTGCATCCTGGGATCGAGTCCAGCTGGTGTGCTTTTATTTTTTTGTCTAACCATGTAATGTGAAACTAACAGTTTATACAGGTTTATAAATTAACATCTGCATGAACTGCTGTGAGATTTTGGAGATCGGGAGTTGTTTTAGGACTGCAGCAAACCTGCACCTAAACTAGCTGTTCACTGTAGGAGGTGAACCATGAATTCAAACAGACGTCGTTCAGGAAGTTATTTACAAAAACAATGGGATTATTTAGACCTTTTACACAGAAATACTTTGAAAATGTCTGAAATCTCATTAGATCTAAGGTTGATGAACTGAACATGAATACAGTCACATGTCAGACTGACGTTTCCTTGAGTTGTTATTTTTTACTTTTGGTAAGAATTCATTGTGATTTTATGTTAAATTTAGAGCAAAAACCATGAATGCTTAAACTTTCAAGTACTAATGAATTAAATGCTTGAAAACAGGAAAGTGTTTGTTTTGTTTGCCCATACATTTTATTTATTTAGAGCAGAATGTTCACATTTCCTTACGGCTGTATTCATACTCACATGTCTTTAGATTGGTTAATAACAGAAGCTTTCTACCTGCTTAGCAAAGAGTTTGGCATTCCTCTCACTCAGGAATACATTCATTTGTAAAGAAAAACCAGGAGAAACTGGAATAAGTTCACTGTTTTTCTCATGAAGGAAACTCTCACCAGTGTCGAGATGCTTTGGATGGAAACACCCTAACTTGACAGTGAGTTTACAAAAAAACACAATGCTTCTGCTGAATTTCCTAAAAATACCTAAATTACATATCAAAGTGTATAAAACACATTTACTTCTTATATCAGATCAACAGTTAGCCCTTGACTTAGCAAAGTGGAAACAAGACACCTCTTTTGACATGCAGAAGTACAAATCAAAAGAAAAAACACACAGCGGCTCCACAGGCCTGAAACCCACACAACCTGGAGGACAGAGGCCAAGCTCTTTGCAGCAGCAGCAGGTCAGTGTGAGTCCAACAGGTTTGTCAGTGGGTAGCTGCACTCCCAGTCAGTGTGAGGCACGGGAAAGTTGTCAGTTCTGACTGGCTCTCAGGCTGGGTGAGTGGCGTCAGACACACGACACCACCTACCTTCCTGCTGACATCCCATTCAGGGCATTCTGGGAGGTCTGGATGGAGGAGCCCACCACGGTGCTCATGGCTGTGGGCTGACCAGATGAACCAGTCAGCGGGCTGCCGTCCCCCTTCAGAATGCCAGTGCACTTCCAGTTGTCCATGTAGTTAGCTGTTTGAAGACAGAAAGGAACATCAGCGTTGTTCATCTTCTGTGTGGAGGAGGAACAAAGGAAGGATTTCACTCAGACTCAGTTTGTTGAGCTCTTGCTGTCCAGGGTTTGGATACCAGATAGGCTTTATGCACAGAGTACTTAGTAGAACTTCCGGTTTAAAATTAACTCATGGGACCATTTCCGGTTCCATTTGAAATGTGAAGATTTCCAGAGTTAGAGTGCATTTCCAGCTAAAGATATTGTTTATAATCAAAACAAGTGATAGTATAGTATAGTACAGTATGATATATATATTATAGCACTAAGAAATGAAGCCATCATATAAGTATCAGCGACGGGAAGCCTCGACAGCTGAACACTGCTGTGTTCCGTTGTGTATCGCATCAGCTGAATATAATTCATCAGTCTGTTTCCACACATTTCCACTGAATAAATAACTACAAAAGGAAGGATTGTGAACTTAAGAAGAGAAAACGTGATCATTTCAAACCACACCGTGTCTGCAGTCGACACTTTGCAGCACAGTAAAGAGCCGAGTGGAGGAGGCTAAAGGAGGAGGCGCGGCGCCGTTCGTGTGTTATTTCACTGGAACAACTATTCTTTTGGTGAATGAAGACTTGGTGTTTGATAACGTACAGCTAGACCAGAGAAAGTTGGGAAGCAGTTGGAGCCCACGATCACGGCTATATAGATGTCTCACTGTTTTTTGATGATGGAAGCTACGAGCTAACGCTGTTAGCTTACCTTCAATTTCATGAATGAAGCTGGTTATATACAGCTTAAAGTCCTTCACCCGCTTGCTCACAGACGTCTCTGTGTGTTTTTCAAAAATCCGGTGGACATCGTCTACCGTGATGCGCGGCAGGTCTTGAAGAAAACGGGTAAAAAAATCCATTTTGTCCAGTTTGTGTGGGAACAGCGTTGAACCGGAAGGGAGGGGCAGAGTCTATCGCAACCAGGAAGTGACCGTGCATACGTAAACCCTATTATCTTCAGAGGGGAACAATCTAGAGGTTATGTTCACACCTACGCACAAGGCGCTCCTTTGTGGCTCCTGACTGAACTCCGGTTATAATATTAATGTTCATTAGCTCGTATAAAAGCCCAACATAACACGTTATCTTAGACAGAAATAGATGAGTCAGGTGTCTCTATCAAAGAGATGAATATTCAAGCTGACAAAGAGAGAGATGGAGGAATCAGCGGCTCGGCACGCACGCACAACAGAGACTGGATCAGATATTGATCAGGGATCCTTCATTCTGGTGTAGGAAAACGGCTGAATCCAACAGACTGAACCTCTGTATATGATGGCAAAACGAACGCCTTTCTCAGAGGGGAATTATCTGCAGATTCAAAGCGCGTGAGGACAGAATGTTGGGGATGATTTAGCGACGCACGAGCGCTGCATGAACCACGGATTGATGATGATTCGTTGCACCCCTAATACTAGCTCAAGAAAAAGATTTTAAAATAAGAAAAAGTTGCAAATTATGCCTTTAATAACAATCCTCCTTCCAACAAAACATATAATAATACTGTAATAATAGATTGGATTTATATAGCACCTTTCAGGACACCCAAAGTGCTTTGACAGAAGCTCCATTATTCATTTACGCACACATTCACACCGGTGGTGGTAAACTATGACAGACGTCTGTAGTCACAGCTGCCCTGGGACAGTCTGACAGAAGCGAGGCTACCATTCTGCGCCATCGGCCCTTCTGACCACCACCAACATTCACACACAGTCACACAGGCAAGGTGGGTGAAGTGTCTTGCCCAGGGACACAACGACAATCTAACCCAGCCGGAGCTGGGGATTGAACCGACGACCCTCCAGTTACCAGACCGGCCACTCTACCAACTGAGCTATACGCCGCCCCATATGGGATCATTGCTTAATTTAATTTACATAATCAAACAACAGCAAATAGGAATTTAGTTTGAGTGGTTCAAACCGGTGGCTCAGTTATTATCCATCAAGTGATGGCAAGTTCGTCAGTAGAACGGCTCACATCTACTTGAATCCTCTATCAAAGGTTTACGTCACAGCCGGTCCAGCCGCGGACCTTACGGGATTCACCGATCCAGACCCAACTCCTCGGGTCTGTCAGCAGAGGTCCGACCGTACACGGATGTGATAAAATGCCAGCACGACCCTCCAGGAAGTTGCGATCGCAACTATTAATGCAAATTCAACCATTTGCCGCAACTTTGTTGCGGCCTTGCAATTTTCACCAATCATCTTTGTTTTTGTTGGATTTCGTCATCTTCTTTGACCAATCAGAGCCACTCAGATAAGTTTTGACCAATCCCGTTGCTTCCAGCTGTGTTTGCTTCCGGTTTTTGAGCTGAGCCGCTAAACTGCGGTCGGTTTCCATCAGATATTACGGCTAAAATAAAAGCAAATCAATTTCCTAAAGTTTTACACCAGAGTGGTGGAAAGCTGTTCTGAACCAAACACAACGTCGTGGTGGATTATACATGACAATCGTTGCTTGACAAGAACTTTTTGACCGCAAAACATGCAGAAGATTAGCTGAAAAGAGAGGAGCAGAAGGGCTCCGTATTTGGACAATGTGAGAAACTATATTTAAAAAGAACTGATCTGTGTCCCAAACTGTGTGCTGAGTCGGCAGATTTGCTATTATGTGAGAAATATTTTAAATAAATCGGACCGTCAGCGTTAACGTGAATTCCTTTGAAGGTTGTTTATTTTTAAACACGCGATTAACCACGTGACGTTTGTATTCAGTGTACACGAGGAACCGCTTGTCTTTTCTAAACTCGTTCTGCTGAACCAGTGAACCTTTGAGGTGAATCTGTGAAAGTAAAGCTGCTCACGCTGTAACGTCTGAGTGACGCTGAGACAGGCTGTCAGCTGTTTTGTCATGGAGATTACGGCATCTTGTGGTCTTTATTTTATTATTAAACGGCGCATACAGTGTGTGTGTGTGTAAAGAGGTTAACTGTGTGTGCATATAAACTAAATAAAACCTTAAACAAAATTAAAAAATGATTGAAAAAAAAAATCGCAACTTTGACCGCAACTTTTAGAATAATGTGCCGTGAAATCAGTCATTTTAGATCGCAACAATCACAAAAAATCCCCGAAACTTCTTGGAGGGACTGGTGTAGCACCTGGTTTGATCACTTTCAGAGCTCCAAATATTCAGCGATCAGCTGCGTTCAGGACGAGCAGATGGATCAGTAAGAAATGAAAGAGTTTATAAAGAAGTTTCACAGGATGCAGCTGAAGGATTTGAGCGGACGGCGGAACAGTGTCGGGCCAGGCTGGAGAAATTAAAAGCCCCATATAGAAAAGTTAAGGACAGCGCTGGTATGATGTGACGGCATGCGTTTATGTTTAACCCTGCCTGCCAAGTGAGGGTCTGACAGCTGATGGAAACGCTCTCATGAAATCGCGGACGCGTACCGGACTACGAGGACTCGACCCGAATCGTACCAAACCCTGACCTGGAAACGAGATTAAACATAGAAGGTGGAGAGTATGGCAAGTTGTTCTAACAAATACACTTAGAAACCTCTACAGCAGGTCATTTGTATATTTATTTATCTAAAGGTCATTTACCTACACTAGGACTCAGCTAGCTGAAGGTTTTATATTTTATGTAGTTTTTTTCCCCCACATCAGGAGATGTTTTTCAGTCTGTTTAACTTTATTGTTGCATCCAGTCCAGATCAGATTAATTGAAGCAGTCAGTCCTTTATAGGATATTTTATAACTCTGAGAGAGAAATCTTTCTGGAGTTGACCTAACCTTGTTTGACCTCTGACCTTTAGGACTCTGTTTAGTTAAGATTAGATGAATAAACAGCTGAATGTGACTTTTTATTTGATAGTGAATCAAACAGCTGACAGATCCTGTTTTGTCGTCACATGACCTGATGATGATCAAAGTTATTGTGTTCAAACAATATCTTAAAAAGGCAAAATTATTATTTGACTTATATTTTTCTGTTGAACCAAACCATGACTTAGATCAATAGTATTTATAGTACTTGTATTGGTACTTTGTATCGGCAAGTACTCAAATGTAAGTACTCGTACTCAGTTTTTAAAAATCTAGTATCTGTGCATCCCTACAGCTGACTAAAATAAACAACCATCAGTGAGCCAACAGCAGCCTCCCACCTTTCCACAGTCGCACACAGCCATCGTCCCCAGAGGAAGCCAGTAGGGTGCTGGTGATGTTCCAGCTCACGCGCCACACCTGGGAGTTATGATGGTCAAACTGAGCAACAATCTGTACCTCAAACTTGGTGGGTCCAGTAGTGGTGCTCTCCTTCCTGTCAGACAGACAACCACAAAGGTATTGTTCAGTTTGGTTTCTGTATCATCTCAAGTTATCTGAAGGTAGTGGGTCCAGGTTTCTGGACAGGACTGCAAAGTTTCAATGCCTACACCTCTTTCTGTGTGCCATCTAATGAATAATAACTATGATTTATTGGGAGAGAAACAAATCTGAAGACATCACCTCAAAGGAACAAGCTTAAATATTCTGACATCTTTCGTTGCGATGGCGAGAACGTGGAAAGATCTTCCCAAGTTTGGAGCAAACGCAATATCATGGACAGCATCTGTAACCGTCATCAGCGTCTCTGCTTTACTATACTTCCTTTAAACAGAAAGTAAAATAAAATAAACAAAAACCTTATTATACACACACATTATTATTATACACAGACAGGAAGACCTACCGTGTGTTTTCATTATATTCATAGATCTGAACCTTCCCACCATATGTAACGTTGTTGTCGTCACTCCCCACAGCAAACATTGGGGGGTGAGCACGAGAGCTGCAGGAAAGGACAAGAAAACAAGACTACAGACAGTTAAATGACATTTAGCTCTGGTTTAACTCATTATTTATTGAGATGCTATCACATCATAACAATAAATCATTGGTGAAGAAACAACATAGAATCTTAACCCCCCCCCAGTCAGATGACTACTTCCAGTTTCTTACTGTAGATAAATAACTGATTGAACACATCTTTAAAATGACCCAAATGTCCCTTTAAATGATGAGACCTGAGTCCAAGTCTCGATCTCTGCTTTGTTCTTCATTATGACTGATACGTATGATGTAGACAAATGTTACAGCTGCTGAGCTGTCAGCAAGTACAAACAAGTCAAACACAAAAAATAACACGGATCACTGCTTAATCAGCATTTCTTCTACCCAAGTATCTTGGTAAAACCTGTAAAATATTACTAACACAGTATACAGTACATCTGTATAACGTGTGCCATAAAACAACTGATCTAAACTAAAACAGTAATAGCAACAATAATTAGAAAACCCTTTACTAACCAAATAACTTTGATGAGTGTTTCACTGCACTCTAAGACACAATAGCACTCATAGAGCTGGACATTTTCTATACATTTTGTCATCACAAAAGCTTTGATCCAAAATATTAGGGGTGCAACGGATCAGAAAGCTCACGGATCGGATCGGTTCACGGTTTTGAGTCACGGTTCGGATCAATTTTCGGATCAGCATAATGAAAAAGAAAAGACAAAAAACTTTGCTCTCTCATTATTTTCTAAAACACTGAGCAACTTTTTTTATGCTCAATCCTCAAATACAAACTGCATTTAACTCAAGATGTCACAATCTGATGCTTCAATAAAGTTTTGAATCATATTAAAACAAATTAATGGGGGAGATATACTCATATGCCACCTCAGGGTCACAGACCTGCTTCTGTCAAACTAGCGGTCACAGCTGGGGGGGGTGCGGAGGGGCGTGACGCACGAGGCGCTGCTGACTGAACTCCGGTTATATTAACGTTTATTAGCTCGTATAAAAGCCCAACATAACGTTATCTTAGAAAGAAACAGGTGAATCTAGTTTGTCTATCAGAAAGATGGATTTCCAGCTGATGGAGAGAGAGACGGAGGAATCAGAGGCAGCGCGCGGGCGCAGCAGAGACTGGATATTGATCAGGGATCCTTCGTTCTGGTGTACTAAAACGGCTGAAGCCAACAGAGTTAACCTCTATACGTGATGCAAAACGAACCCCTTTCTAAGAGGGGAATAATCTGCAGATTCACAGCGCGTGAGAACAGAACGTCGGGGATTATGTAGCGACGCACGCGCTCTACATGAACCGCGAACCACGTGCGTTCCGAACCGTAGAGGGTGATCCGTACGAACCACGGATCGATGATGATCCGTTGCACCCCTAAAAAATATATTAAGTAAAAATGTCATTAACCTGGAAGGGTTCCAAGATATACAGCTGCAGCTGAGCTTGCATGAGATCTCGTGCTGCAGGGACCACTGACTCAGATTCATCACGTCAGGAGCCTCGTAAATCCTCACCACTCCATCTGCAGAGCAGGTGGCCAGCATCAGACCCATGTGTTTAGGAGCAAACTTCACATCAGTTACAGATGTTCGACTGTCCACCAGCGTTGTTCTCTTTATCTGAATCAGAACAACAGAGAATCTGGATCAGAATTTATGATAATCAAACACGTGAAATAGTTTAAAATCAGGCTACAGTTGTACACACCCAGTGGCTCAGGCCTCTCTGTTTGTCGTTGGACTCTCCTACAATCTCCTCCCAAACAGCAGCTGTTCTGTCAAAGGAGCAGGAGGCCAGAACCTGCCCAAACTCTGGATGAGCCCAGGTCACTCTCCACACCGAGCCACTGTGAGTCTGCACTCAAGAGACATATTCTTCAGTTAACAAACTTAAATAGCATGTTATTACAATGTGAGTTGTTGAAAGTCCAAAATACACAAGTATACACTCACTGGTCACTTTACTAGGTACATCTGTTTAACTGCTTAACACAAACATCTAATCAGCCAATCGCACAGCAGCACCTCTGTGCATTTTGGCATCTAGATGTGGTGAAGATGAGTTGCTGAAGTTCAAACTGAGCATCAGAACAGAGCAGAAAGGAGATTTAAGGGATGCTGAACGTGGCATGGCTGTTGTTTCTAGACAGGATGGTCTGAGTATTTCAGAAACTGCTGATCTGCTGGGATTTTTATCCACAACCACCTCTAAGGTTAACAGAGGATGATCCGCCAAAAGAGAAAATATCTAATAAGCAGCAGTTGTGTGAATGAAAATGTCTGATTTAGTCTCATCTTTGACTGATCCAGAAACCTAAGGTAAAATAACCAAATGTTCCTCTCTGTTCACTCTGTTAATCAGAATAAACATCTGAGGTGATCACTGCCCCTAACCTCTGGAACCTCTACACATTAGATCTGCTCTGAACCTTGGTCCTTTAAACACTTCTACTTACTGGCTTCTGACTCTAATTAAACTGATATCCTGAATCTCCTTATGCTTCAATTTATAGTCTCTTAATCACTACTTGTTTCTTTTTATGCATGTACTGCTGTTGTAAAGCACTTTAGTGCAGCCCTGGTTGTTACAAAGTGCATTGAAGCAGATAGACTACAGCAGGTGCTTCTCCTGTCAGCCAAGAACAGTAAACTGAGGCTACAATTCACACAGGATCACTAAAACTAGACCAGGACAAATCAGGTCTTATTTCAGTGGCTACATTCAGATGGTCGGGTCAGAATTTAGAGTCAAACAACATAAAAGCATGAATCCATCAATGTTTCAGGCTGCTGCTGTTGTAATAAGGTGGGATATTCTTTAGGCTCACTTTGGGCTCCTAAGTACCAACTGAGTAATAGTTGAGCTGAGTATTGTTGCTGACCATGTCCACTCATTTATAACCACAGTGGACCCATCTGCTCATGGCTACTTCCAGCAGGACAATGCTCTATGTCACAAAGATCAGATAATTTCTAACTGGTTACTTGAACATCACCAGAACTCTGTCCAGTCCAGAACCTTTGGGTTGTGGTGGAATGTAACACTCACACCATGGATGTGAAGTCAACAAATCTGCAGTAAGTGTATAATGCTGTCACGTCAATTTGGATCAGAACCTGTGAGGAATGCTTCCCACACCGTATTAAATCCATAACATGATGAATTAACAAGGTTCTGAAGGCAAAACGGTTCCAACTTGCTACCAGCACGGTGGACACACTGTGACCAATGAGTGTAGAGCAACCAGCAGTAAATTATTACAATAAGTCAGCATTTCCCCAAGGTGTTTAGCTTGATGTTAAAGCAGAGGAAACAGAAGCAGGTTGTCACCTTCCAGCTGGCCGTGCAGTGCCACTCTCCGTTCTCACTTTTGTCCCAAACCTGAGAGGAATTAAGAGTTCACAATAAAGAGTTATTATTCCATTATCTGTACACATTGATGCTGAACTAATAATGAAAACGGTAACACTAAATGTTGATGTTGCAGCTATTGCAGCTAACGTCTAATTCTGGTAAACATAAGTACCTATTAGCCAACCTTGCTAGTATGCTACAAACATCAATAGTATAAGGTGCACTCACGTAGTTTTTTCTTAAAAAGAGGAGTGGGTCAAATTAAGCAAACGAGCTTATAATGTGTCTGCCAACTAAGAATAAGTGAATATGTCCAGTAAACTGCTAGGACTATCACGGGATGATGCTAACATGCTAATTTGAGCCTAACTCACCTTGACACTTTGGTCACTGGAGCAGGTTGCCATTCTCCGGCCGTGAAAATCATAAGACACGTCGTGGATGAGATCTTTATGATCCGCGGCGATACTGCGAGCCACAAACATGATTAGAAAATCGATAGTAGCGCGAATGGCTGCCCTGCTTAGCTCGCCTCCTATATGAGTTTGGCGCTGAGAGCTCGTGTGGAAATGTATTTTTAAACTGAGTTGACCATAAGAGGGCGCCATCAGAATAATAAAACATATTATATCTTCTTCTCCTTTATCTGCTGGTGAGTTTTTATGGCGGTTGGCAACCAGCGTAAAGGTGCATTACCGCCACCTACTGGACTGGAGTGTGGAACAGAACTGAGCAGAGGAAAAAATAGATTCTAGACCTGTATCAAATAAATATTTAAGTAATAAAGCATACGGAGCACATGCTATTTTTCCTAATAAATTACCTAAAGGCAATGCACGCTCCCCTCTTGTTATTTGGTTTAATATCTCAATACTTTCTCACCTTACATGTTTTGAATTTTAAAGTAAAACATATGCTGTTATTTGTCAGATAAACGTGAAACTAGAGATACGTTTTTAAACTCTAAAGCCACACTTTGTAGCCAAAACAAAATAAAAAAGTTTTATCAAATAATTTTTCTGGCGCAGCCAAAAGGGTTACTAGATTTGAGGGTTTTTTTAAACCTTTATTTAATCAGGTAGAATCCCACTGAGATTAAGAACCATTTTTTCCAAGGTAGACCTGAAGACAGTTGGGGTCTCAGTATTTTGGGTTGGGTACAGAACATGAAGATTTGAAGTCTATATTTACAGGTAAACCTCTGTCATTGCCTTTGCTGAAGCCAAGGCTCACAAACAGCAGTTTTAGTTATTTTGTACATAATACATAGCAAAACCCTTAGTTAAATATTCATAAATATGATCATTTTTTCTCCATTGGCAGATTTTTTTACTCAAAATTTAATTATATTTAATTTAATTTAGCCTGACGATGTGGCTCTCCTGTGTTGAGCCATGCGTTTGTTTAGTTGTTGTTTTGTTTCTCCAATGTAAAGGTCTGAACAGTCCTCACTGCACTGGACTGCAAACAACGCCACTGATCTTCTGTTTGGGAGTCTTGTCCTTAGGATGAACCAGTTTCTGTCTGAGGGTGTTGTTGGGTTTGAAGTTTACTGGGATGTTGTGTTTGGAGAAAATTCTTCTCAGTTTCTGTGAGACTCCTGCTAGGGATGACGGTGCTTATGCACTTGTTGTCCTTGTCTTTTATTATTAGCTGCTGTG
Organism: Callopanchax toddi; assembly: GCA_006937965.1. Taxonomy (NCBI): domain Eukaryota; kingdom Metazoa; phylum Chordata; class Actinopteri; order Cyprinodontiformes; family Nothobranchiidae; genus Callopanchax; species Callopanchax toddi. The sequence continues at coordinate 288,764 of SSNR01000537.1, forward strand.
GAGTATTTTCCAGATTTCTTTCTTGATTTAACAAAGGCCCATATCTGCAGGTTCGGAGCGCTGCCTTCCTTGACATGTTTCTGTTCCTTTTGTTTCTCTTCAAAAGATTCATCTTCTTCATCTTCTTTCTAAAAGCGCAACAAAAACAACTGCTAAATGAATGGATACAACAAAACAGTTTTACAAAGTAAAGAGAGAAAGAAGGAAACACATTTAAAAATATATTTTCACAAGTAAAAAAATACAAATGTTCAAAAAGGAAATGAAATAAATAAAAGGAATTTAAAAATAAAAACAACAGAAATTTTAAACTTGCTGTATTTCATAAAGTCAAGATTTTACTGAGTAGATCTGGTTTGCTAACATTGTATAACGCACTGATTGCTCCATCCTTAACATATTGTGTAGAAATCTGGGGATCAGCATTTCAATGTTATACACAACTGTTGTTTATTCTACAGAAAATAGTTTTGAGAATCATTAATAACAGTCACTGTAGAGATCCCTTCAGATCCATCATTCATCAAATATAAAATACTGAAACTTCATGACTTAGTAGATTGGAAAATATTACAACCAATGTATAAAGCTAATGCAAGTACTTTACCAACTAACATTCAGAAAATGTTTGAAAAGAAAACCAAGATTCAGAACCATAATTAAGAAATGTAGTTCAGAATACATTTACAATGTATTTCTGTAAATGGTGTGAAATTGTGAAATAAAATAATCAATATCACTTAATATATTTAAAAATGTATTAAATCAAGTAAATACAATAAAATATGTAAATTAAACTCATATCTATAATCTAATCTGAAAATTAGAACAGGACTGTGTTCAAAAATGAATCTGTGTGTATGACAAATTAAATTAAGAATGTTTTATTAACTTCCTTTTGTAAAAAGGGGCAGAAATTATAATATACATTTTTTTCTATCTGCTCCTTTTCATTTGAATTTGTTTTGTGTAATGTATATTCTGTTTGTTTTGATTATTATCTTTTCCTTAGAATGAAATAACATTTATAAATATAAATAAATATAAGCTTAAAACATACAAACTTTTTAAAAAATCAATATAAATAAAACTAATTTCAAAAATGAAAGTAAAGTTTGATATCAATGTTTAAAAAGGAAAATAAATAAAGTGAATTTTAAATTAAAACAACAGAAATTTAAAACTTAAAATCTACAAATTTTCAAAATATAAAAATACATAAAACAAATTCAAAATGAACATAAAGTTAGATATCAATGTTTAAAAAGAAAACAAACTAAATAAAATAAAAACAACAGAAATGTTAAATTACAAAATTACAAAAGAGTAAACTAAATAAGTAAAAATAATATTTCGGTTTATATAAATGTATTTCAGCGAGCCCCCTTTAAAGGGTTTAACCAGCTTTTAGGTGTTGTGCTGAAAAAAGCACCCCCTCTGTGTGAAGCACACCACGACAAACACATAACTGGCAACCCGAGTGAGTCAGAGAAGCAGGCTGACTCCCTGCAGGGATTCATCAGGTTACACGCTCTGTTTAGATGGCTGGCAGGACGGAGTAAGTTGGGACTCGGGCTGCTGACACTCTGAAGCCTTCAGCTGGCGTCTCTATTCACTGTTTGGGACAGAATGGAGCAACAATTTGAGGGAATCGATTCGCCCGGCAAATGGCAAAACCTTTACAATGTAAGTAGGAACAGCGACTGGGCCTCCGGTGTTTCTATAGCGATCGTAGCTAGCTAGTTTCAGAGGCACTTTTTAGGAGTGTTTGGTTTTTTAAAATCCTCATTCTCTGTGTATGTTGTATGAACCAGTAAGTTGTTAAGCCAAATGAAAACTAACTGAGTACCGACACTGTGCTGCTGGGGGGACTGGTGAGAAACTAGCAGTCTGCGTTAGCGGGCGATGACTTCCGTAGCTGAGAAACGTGTAGCGGCAGAGCTTCCAGTGGAGCTCGGTTATCTGCTGGCTGACGCCTGCAGACGTCAGCTGCGCTTTCTGAGAACTCACCAGGACTTCCAGAGAAAAGCGCATGTATTTCGTCACCAGCCGCCTTTGACAGCCGCAGGCGGCATTTAATCAATAATATTACTGTCCAGTGATAGTGACAGTGATCACAGTCCATGTGGACTAAAGAATGTCATACAGCTGGAGGTGGTTAGCAGCTATTGTTTAGTGTTGAAAAGTTTCAGGGAAACAGAAAACACTGACACGATGGATGATGAGATGATTCATCAGATCATATCGACCTAATCTAAAGCCAGGGAGGCCAAGGTTGTTGATGGGGACACTAAGTTTATATTAATCATGATCTGCTGACAAGCAAGTGGTTTGCTCTTTTAAGAAACGACTATTTACATTGATTTTTCTTTTTTCTTTTACAACTTACTAATAAAACAATTTCCTTGACATTGCCCTTAATGGAAAGAAATGCACTCTGGTCAGGTTATTAAGTCACCCTTGCCAGTACCAGCTTGGACCCATTTTGCCTTCAGAACCACATTAATTCTTCATGTCATGGATTCAACGAGGTATTGGAAACATTCCTCAGAGGCTCTGGTCCAAATTGACATGACAGCATCACAGTTGCTGCAGAGTTTGAGATGATCTGATCTTTGCGACATTGAGCATTATCCTGATGGTAGTAGCATCAGAAAATGGGTCCACTGTTGTTAAAGGGTTTGGAAACGATCAGCAAAAAGGTACTATTAAAAAAAGTTTAACTAAACAAAAAGCATTTGGGGCTGCATGGTGGCGCAGTTGGTTAGCACTGTTGCCTCGCAGCAAGGAGGTCGTGGGTTCGCATCCCGGCTCTGCGGCCTCTCTGCGTGGAGTTTGCATGTTCTCCCCGTGCGTGCGTGGGTTTCCTCCGGGTACTCCGGTTTCCTTCCACAGTCCAAAGACATGACTGTCAGGCTAATTGGGCTGGTAAATTGTCCTTAGGTGTGAGTGGGTGCGTGGTTGTTTGTCTCGTTCGTCTCTGTGTGGCCCTGCGATGGACTGGCGACCCGTCCAGGGTGTCCCCCGCCTCTCGCCCCTTGACCGCTGGAGATAGGCACCAGCTCCCCCCGCGACCCTCTGTGGAGGACTAAGCGGCTACAGAAAATGGATGGATGGATGGAAAAAGCATTTGTATAGTGCCTTAAGTCATGGACTACAAAGTGCTGTACATCAGTCATTCTCATTCACATGCTGATGGCAGTGAGCTACATTGTAGCCACAGAAGCGAAGCAACCAGATAGAGGCACCACTGGACCTTCTGACCACCATTAGCAGGCAATGTGGGTGAAGTGTCTTGCCCAAGGATACAATGACAAAGGGATCCAGCCAAAGCAGGGATCGAACCAATAACCCTTTGGCTGCAGGATGAACACTCTACCTACTGCGCTATTGCCATCCAAAAACTGTGTATTCTGTGGAAGAATTGGAAACATTGGTCTGTGATCAATTGAAGGAATTTCTAAAATCAAACGACATCCTAAAACCTATCCAGTCCAGTTTTAGGACACAGCACTACTACTGCTGCCCTTAAAGTTCATAATGGCATCTTTGATGCTTTGTATTCTAAAATGTTCTGCATTGTTGTTTATTGACTTCTCCAAGGCATTTGACACTGTGGATCATAGTCTGTTGTTAGAGATCTTTAAAAAAAAAAGGCATTTCCAGACAAGCTGTGTCTTGGTTTGCAGACACAGGATTCAATGTGTTTAGATCTTGGCAGGGCTCTAGACTAACTTTTTGAACTGGCACACCTAACTTTTTTCTTGGATGCACTGTCACTGCCTGATCCGTAACGGAAACACAATCGGTTCTGCGCATGTGTGAAATGCGTTTATATCTGCTGAAGTTTTTTACAGTAATTACGGGTCAGAGTATCTGTTAAGATGTTAACAATTTTATATATATATATATATATATATATATATATATATATATATATATATATATATATATATATATATATATATATATATATATATATATATATATATATATATACATATATATATATATATATATATATATATTTATTTATTTATTAGTGCTGTCAGTCGATTTAAAATAAATTAACTAATTAATCGCAAATCTGAACAAAATTAATCGCATTTAATTGCTTCTTTTCAGAAAAAAGAAATTACATGCAGTTTACAATGTCCATCCAAGAAATATGCCAAAATGTTTTTAAAAAAATCATTTTTAAAGCTTTTATAATTTATGAAAAAATGCATTTAAATTGCATTTCAGTTCAAAACAGTTGAAAAACAAAATATTCCTGACTAAAACTGGACAGACCTGTGTGTGTGTGTGTGTGTGTGTGTGTGTGTGTGTGTGTGTGTGTGTGATGTATGTATGTGTGTGATGTATGTATGTATGTATGTATGTGTGTGTGTGTGTGTGTGTTGCTTCCACGTCATCAGCCAGTGCACCAATGGGAGCGCGCGCAGCTCACATGGGAGACAAAAACAACCATGGAGGCGGATGGGACAGCGGTAAACGCAGCACGGAGCGTCTTATCTGTCACAGTGCTTCACAGAAAACAGAATCAAACATGATAAAACAAATAAAATTAATAAAACAAACAAAATATCATTACAAATCAAAATCAATTAAACAACAACAAGAGAACATAAAAGAGTTATTTAAAAGCAGTTTTGAATAATTGGGTCTTCAACTGCTTTTTAAAGGAGTCCAGACTGTCTATACAGCGTAAAACTAATGGAAGGTCATTCCAAAGTCGCGGTGCAACAGACTGGAAGGAGCGATCACCTCGACTTTTAAATCTGGTCCTTGGAACTGTTAGGAGATTCTGGTCTGTGGACCTGAGGACTCGGGTTGGAGCGTACGGCTTTATCAGTTCAGTAACATAAACAGGAGCTGGACCATGTAGGGCCCTGAAAGTTAGAGTCAGGATTTTAAAATGAACTCTACATTTAACAGGTAACCAGTGCAGAGACCTCAGAATAGGAGTGATGTGATCTTTCCTGTTTGCTCCAGTGAGGAGCCTCGCTGCAGAGTTCTGGACCAGCTGAAGGCCATAAAGGGCTTTTTGGTTCAAACATGTGAAAAGTGTGTTACAGTAATCCAAGGAGAGGAGAAGTTCCTACTGGATGAGTAAAAACAGCAGAGGTCATTTTAATAGCTCAATAATCTGTCTTCCTCCTTAAATGTTGATTTTTTTTTTTATTTTAATTTTTATTTAAAGCTAAAACTTGACTAGAACTCTAGAAACTAGAAGAAACTTACCTTCTAATTATTTTTCTGTTTGGTGATGCCTAGGTATTTTTATTTATGGCTTAATAACGAGGCAGTTGTGTATTTCCTGGTTACTTTTATTTATTAAATCAGCTGTTTTGTCTTTTCTTTATATGGTGAGTTGTTATTTGAATTTAAAACTTTAGGAATGGCTTTTCAGACCGTTTAAAACGTCATAATGGTACATTTTATGTTGTGAGGCTTATTACCGTGAGCATAGCCACAATATCGTGAGCCTTCCCACAATATCGCAATAAATATCGTACCGTGAGGTCCATACCGTGATGATATTGTACCGTGGGAATTGGATATCGTTACACCCCTACTGCTAATTGATTGGAGCATCAGCTATCTTGAAGTTGCTCACTGTAGCCCTGCTTGTCTTTGTTCTGAATGATTAGCAAAACTTTGTCACCACTGTGTGTGATGGTGAAATGTCCTCTTTATTGTTTAAACTTATAATTTATTTGTCAGTATGTATAGTTTAATAGATATTAAGGGAAATGTGTTAATTTATGTTTACATTAACAATGTTTGTCAGTAGTTTTTAGCCAAATACTAGATGTAGTTTTGTTAAACAGACGTTAAAGGCCCTAGGAGGAGTATTTTTCTATGTATCAAAGTTTTCTAAATGTTTTGAATATTTCAGGGATAAACTATGATCTATGGTTAGAGTTCCACAACATATGTCATTCTTATGAAGACCCTCCTTCCTCCTATAGATATATTCCTTTGCATTATTTCTGGCCACCGACATTTTTTAGCCAATAAAATTCAAATTTCTGCATTGTCGGCATTCTGTCAACGTGCATGCGCATCGAGCAAACCTGGAGCAGTAGAGGGCGCTCTCGTACAGGACGCTCCGTGTGTTCCTCTGTATTTTCAGCCATATGGAGGAGTCAGTCAGAGCTAATTTCTACTAAAAAGTCCTCCATTTCCCAGATGCTGAGAGATTTATTTTTAAACATATCTCCTAACAGAATGGCAAGGACACACGTTTATTTTGGTGGAGGACTCATTCTGGACCAAGCGTTTTCTTATTTCCGGTTCCTGTAGCTTCAGAACTACAGCTGCTGTTCTAAAGCCACAAATCAAACACAGCAGGGACAGAGAGGGCAGCCTCTTTGTGAGAATATGATTTGTGAACTGTGAGTGATTAAACCCTACATTGTAATCCTAGTTTTTGAGCAGGAGTTTCAGTTCATGTCCAGCTTACAGACTGAAGTAATGCACCGTGTGCACGCACGCGCATGTCAAGGTGTTTGGGAGGAGGAGCTGTTGGGACGTTGGATTCAAAAACTGCTCTCTTACTGAAATACTCCACAATGTGGCTTTAATGTCGATTTAGTAGCTGTAGTAACGACATGTGACCCGCAGGGGACGTCTAGCGCTAGAGAGCACGTTTGAGTAGCAGAGGAAGTAACTTCGTTGTTATTTATATTATATATTTTTATACTCTCCTTTTCAGGTTTGACTTATCCATAAGAACACCTGTAGTGTCATGTAACTTTAACAGAACGTTCATGAATGCATTCATTTGTTGATCCGGTTTTGATTCTGCTTTGTTTTTTGAACGAGGTTTAGCTACAGTTAGCCGCTAGCTGATAGCCAATGATGCTAACTAGTTGAAAGGACAATCGGACTGGTATTTTATGTTTCTTTATGATCACTCTGTATGTATTTAAGTTGAATTAAGTCGTTTAAAGGTCCCCTATTATTCAAAATTCACTTTCTAAAGGTCTTTTCACAGTAAAACCTGTCTCTAACACTGTGTATGAAACCCAAAAGTGTGAAAAGAAATTCGCCGTTCTCACTTAGTTATTCTCCTTTGTGTAAACAGAGTTGTGGGCCCAGGCTGAAACGGTCAGTTTCAAAAGTTGACGTCAGCATTTGTAAATACCACTCCTATCTTGAGGATAGAGCTAATCACGAACAGCTTTGGTTACCTGAGCCCCTCCCCCACTGTTTAAAATGCACGGGAGCGCGCGTTCCAGAAAACCATCATGGCGGACGCTGGGAGCAGAGAAGAGCAGCTGCTCTTTACATGGCTGCCTCAACAAGCGCAGAAGTCTTTTTTTACTACTTTCACCTGAGCCCTTGAAGACTAAATGCATGGATTTTATTTTTTTGGGGCAATATATCCACAAAACTTGAAAAGGTTTGCTCCAGGCATTTCAAAGAGGACTGTTTATTCACAACATGGGAGCATAAAAATGTAGGCTTAGCTAAGGAGCAGAAACTGAAGGATGGATCCACTCCAACTGGTCGTGACACAACTGTAAAGGTAAGTGCTGGAAGTGATTTGATGGGTTTGTTAGCTGTGTAAGCCTGTCTGCTAGAAGATAGCTGATAAACATGTTAGCACTGCAGCTAGTAGCTGTACTGCTCTGTTAGCTCTGCAGCTAACGTAGCTCTGAGTGCTCAGAGCTCACACTGGTGTATCTCAAGTATTCTGAGTCATATGAAGTAGTTCTGTCGTGTTTTTGTTTTACTTTACTGTGTGTAACAGCAGGTTTTACATCTAGTCCTTGTTTTTTACCTTAGATCATTGAGTGCAGTGCATTTCTGTCCTCTGCAATCTCAGGGCCTGTAGCTGGATATTATTGGATGATTTGGTGTTATATAGTAACATTTTAAAAGCCTGTTATCACGTTTTGAAAAGCTCATTATTGACTTTCCACTCAGGACTGTTGTTAATCAAATACTATCTCCTACATGCACTGTAGGAATGTCAAAGACACTGGAGAAAATCACAAAGTCATTTTACAGACTGGGATGAATATATGACATCTGACTTAGATTTCTAAAAATCTTTTCTGTATTCTTTTTAGCCACACTGGTGTTTTAAAGTTGGTGAAGGTGCTGTCAAAGGACTCTGAAGGATGTATCCACTCTGCCCTCACATCAGACTCATCTCTGGAGGCTGTCCACAAAGAATGTTGTTTTTCCCTTTACTGGAATGATGTGCAAGTAAATTTGAATTAGCATAAGGCCAGTTCACATGGGAGGATTTTTAACCTGATTTTTGCCCCGATTCTCCTACTCCGACAATCTTAAGACGCGCATGATCGTTAAAGAGCATATTTTAAGTTAGACACTCCCTTAAACAAATGTTTAGAGAAATATAATAGAAACTTTTTCTGAATAAAAATTTACACAAATTCAGCTTATTTAGGCTCTTGGTTTTTGTGAGAATTGTCCATTTTTTCACCAAACCGGAAGTGACGACAGTTCAGGGAGACCGTTCGTTCTCTATATAGAAAACTGATCCACTATTCACTACTTGTGACGAGCAAAACAAACCCCCAGAGTGCCGTTATTTTATTATTTTATTACTATAGTGAGAAGTTATTTTGTTAAGAAAAAAAAAAAAAAAAGATAAAAACAATCAGTCCTGTAAGGCTGTACCCTGTCGGTCCAGCTGTAGACCGTGACCCACCTCCTCACTTGGGTCTGGATAAAATACCAGCGTTTAGCACCAGGTTTTGATCATCAGAGCTCCAAACATTGAGCTGCGTTCAGGTGGATTGTTAAGAAATGAAAGAGTTTATAAAAAGTTTCACAGGATGCAGCTAAACGGTTCGAGGCTGACCGAAACAGTG
>SSNR01000537.1:297832-310742 GCA_006937965.1 Callopanchax toddi
AACAGCGGTTCCGGTGTTAATTTGAATGGATCGAAGTAACGGCGCCTGTTTAGAGTCACACTGAATGTTTTTCGTCGGTATGTGGGACTCCATCACATCCAGTCCTGGACTAGACCAGGACCGCCGGGGTTTTTCGTCTCCAAACAGAAGTCACCGTACCGGTAAGGAAGCCGTCCCGTTGTTGACTCAGTGTCCTGACAGACTGGCGATTGGCATTCATAAACATAATAATTTAGCATTTTTTATTAAAATGAATTCACACCGACTTGATTAAAGAGTGCTCTAACCTAAAACTAACAACTCATCGCCGACAGCGAGCAGGCAGCTGGCAGACTAGAGCGGTGCCAGTCTGAGATGTTAAAGTAGTTTAGCTTTAAAAAATCTAACACAATGATTAAAACAAGCATCTGTTACACAAACTCCACACAACAAAGGGCTCAATTGATCATATTTATGGGATTATTGATCGTACAGAGTGTTAAATTACCCTACAAATACTTTATTTATCTACATCTGACAACACTGTAAGCAGCGCCACCTAGCTAGGAGCTCCCTTAGCTGACGTCACAGGTCCACATATGAAAAAAAAAGCGTTTTTAGAAGCTTTGCAAAAAGGGGCACTTTTGACTAGAAAAATGGTTTAAAAAATGTATTGTAAAACAAAATACCCTCGATAAACATTTCAAATAGTATTTTTGGACAGAGTTTTATCAGAATTTAAAAAAAAAAAGAACTTAATATATGCTCTTTAAAGATAATCTTATTAGATCATCCTCTCGTGTGTGGTGGGTTAGGAGCGCTCTGGTCCGCTCGGAACGCCGTCAGAACCGCTCTGATCGCAAATCTGTAAAATCGAACATGTAGGATTGTCTAGACCCAATATCGCAGCGTGTGTGATGTCCTCCGAGAATCAGCCTGCGGAGATCGACATGTAGCCAATCAGAGAGCGAGTTGACAGACTCTGCTGCGTGGCGAAATTAATCTCTCATCAAAACAGCTGCTCGGATTATTTAAAACAGTCACAAGTTCATTTTCCTCACCTCGCCTTCTTCCGGGTCCGGGTCGCGGGGGCAGCCGGGCATCCCAGGCCATCCTCGGCCAAGTCCGCCAGCTCCTCAGCTGGGACGCCCAGGCGTTCCCCGGTCAACCTGGAGGTGTATTTCCTCCAGCTTATCCTGGGTCGACCCGGGGGTCTCCTGCCGGCAGGACATGCCCAAAACACCTCCCGTTCATTGTTTTTAATAAAAATAAAAGCTTTCACGTTTGTTTACTCCAAAGTCACGTTTGATCTCGTGAAGTTCTGTGAGATTTCACGTCTGATCTGGGAAAGTTTGTGTGTAAAATCGGTTCGTGTGTCATCCCACCACACACTGTAGGATCAGGACGGTCAGTGTCCGCCATTTTTAAAGGAAAATTTCTCGCCACGTGTGTGGTCTCTTAGGATTTAAAATCGGCCGACAATTTGAAAATCCTGCTGTATGAACCAGCCTTTAGTTAGAACTGGTAAATTGTTGTCCAAATATTTTCTATATAATTGTGATGATTTTTGTCTTTCTTGTAATTCCAGACTCTACCTGGAGAACTCAGAACGATCACAAGCCAAAACATGAGAAGGCGTCTGTCTCTTCAAGGTCCACTATCCAAAGTTTACTAAGAGAAAATGCTGAGCAACACCAGAGAAAACAGAGATGACGTTTGGTAAGTGTTGAATTTTTATTTTACAACCAGAACATGTTTAGAAGTTATGAATCCAGATATTGCTCTCACATGTGAAACAATGTAAATATGGAGGACTGATCCTGTTATATCAGGCAATAAATAAATGAATAAAAGGAACAGTGGCGGCTGGTGAATTTTTTTTTTTGGGTGGGGCGTATTTTTACAAATCCGTTTTCAGATGTGCAAATAATCACATATCACCACTAGAGCAGGGAATGAAGCAAAATATTTTCATCTGACTGAATATTTTGCTGGTAAAAATCCATACCACCAGTTCTCTAACAATGTGGTGCTGTTAGGTCTAATTTTACACATCAAACAGTAAAGAAATCATAAAGTCTTTATGAGAAGACCTTAGAATAATATCAATATAATAAGATACAAATAAAAATAAAAACAACCACAATGTGGTCATAACAAAAGTAAGAGTTTCAAGGAAAAACTAACCTGACCTACACAAGGTCGGAAACACAACTTAATATTCACAATCGGCTTTCTACTGACACCACAAACACATAAATCCATCTCTAACTAACAGTCAGATAATTAATGTTACAATTCAGACAACAACCACTAACCAAGCAAGTCATGACAATCAGCTCAACTAATGAAGTGAATTAACAACAAAATAAAGTCAAATCCACTGACATGTCCCATCAAAATAAGTAAAACAGGGTAACAGGTAGTAAAAGGTGGTAAAAGGTAGTAAATGAAATGTGCTCAAATTAAGGCCCTTAAAAGGTAGTAAATTACAGCATTTGGTAGTAAAAAAAAAAATCCGACTTGGTAGTAAATTTCTGTCACAAAATTAAAATATTTTACCTTCCCCATTCGTTTAACTAAAAACTGCTTTTTATTGTGCTGACAGGACAGCAGAACCCTGAAAGTTGTTGATAGCCTTGCACATGCGCACAACAGCTTTATTGTGCATGCGTGGTGTCAGGATAACTCATGTAGAAGCTAGCAAGTAGCACCGCAAACAATGGGGAAAATGTAAGTTTTCCAAACTTTGGCTCGACAACCCATTATTTAAATGCTGGCTAAAGCCAGTCATGGGTAATGACCGAGAGGCTTTTTGTCAGGTGTGCCGAAAAACTATTAATTTGACGTGGAATGGGGGTGGCCATCGTCCGGCTTTAGGACGGACTGTTCGGTTTTCAGGAGACGTGTCCGCTGTTCGGCTCGCCGTTGAGACGGACGCCGTTTTTTGGTTGAATTATTTTCTTCACATGGTCCAGAGTCTCTGGTCCAGAGAAACAAGTTGTGAAAAAAAAAAAAAACCCCGGAGAGCTCTGCTCAGCGTGTGTGAGGTAACTCGGGGTGCTCTCCGCACTCAGCTGTGCCCCAGACACGCCTCCTCCTGGACTGGATAGAGAACTCGCGCTGCAGCTGAAACCTGAACCATGAAACAGGTCGACCAGAAACCGGAGCGGAGAAAAAAAAACGGAGACCTCAGAGCTGTGCCATGTCACGCCCGCGCTGTTATTTTGATTAAAAATCATTGTGATCACTCACACGGGGACCGCCACAGCGCGTCCCAGAAACTCGAGTCCACACCATGGCACTAATTAAGATACACACCAGTTTAACTCCAGAGGGTCCAGGGTGGAGAAGCACAGAATGAGGAGATAAATCCCCACTAATAATCACACCTATGGTCTCTAATGACAAATTTAATGCGCTTAAAGTAAGCAAATCTGGTGATCAACAAGTAAAACTTAGTTTTTTATTTTACAAAAAGAGCACTGAAGATCATCAGTAATAGATCCCTCTAACCTGTTATTTATCAAATATAAAATACTGACATGATTTAGTTGACTTGAAAATATTACAATGTCCAAAGATAGTACCAACTAATATTCAGAAAATGTTTCAAGAAAAAGGTAGTAGTTATAATTGGAAAGGAAGTGAAGTTTGTAAAAAGCCTCAATTTAGAACCAAAAAGAATTGAATATTTCTGTAAATGGGGTAAAATAATATAACAACCTTGGCAAAAAAATAAAAGAATCGAAATCATTAATATATTTTAAAATGTATCAAACTGAGGGGTAAGGAATATTATTTTGTTTTATAAAAATGGACAGAAAATACAGTATTTTTTAAGTCTTCTCTCTGCTCCTTTTCGTTCATCTTTTTTAGTGTTGATTTGTAAATTTAATTAAAGTGATACAAAAATAACAAAGTCTAAATGCAATTATGCATCCATAAGATGTTTTTGTAACAGATTATTGGATGAAGTGTCAAATAAATATCAGAAATGTAACTGGTTAAAGCCCAAACCTAATCAGATTAGTCATGTTGATGAGGTTGATGCAGGCAGACCAACCTATCAGAAGCAGTCTGGGAAGGACATTTTTTTAAATACCTTATATTTTTGGAGAGTGCAACAATCATACTATGTAATGGGTTTAATTTATGTTATAATTTTTTTCTTTGGGCATTGCCGAAAAATGTCCTCCTTTTTGGTGTTGTGGAAATGGCCACCCACCGAACATCCAGCGTTCACCGACAGCGGATTTGCATGTGGGGCGAGCAGCTCCCCATTTAGTTTTTTGGCAATGCACAGAGCAGCGTTCCTGCAACTTCAAACTCAGAAACCACGACAATTGAAAATAAAACACTGGCTTGTGAAGTCTAAAAGTGATTTTACTTTGTCTATATCCAGAGAAGACATTATGTTCCAAGTCCCCTAGAACTGAGTTTGGAATGTTTGTGTCGGATGTCTTAGTCAGTGCTGCGTGGGTCAGTGCCGCCCCACCCACTACCCCCTTCCCAAAAAAGGGCCGCTGCGTGATGTGTTGGTAGTAAAAAATGTTGTTGAGGTAGTAAAAAAGGTAGTAAATTCAGTTCTAGGTTTCCTGTATAAACCCTGTAAAATTACGGTTTTAGACCACTCATACAAAACTCCCATAGAGCGCCGTAAGTTTTTTTATTAAAAGTGTCATATACAGCACCTCAAAACGAGATAAACTATATGAACCAACATTCATTCAACAGTATGCATGTCCCTCGCTATTTAAAGTGCCCATGACATCGGTTTCCATGTTTTCTGACTTATTTATCATGTTGTAACGTTGAGTTCTCACCTTAAACCTGCCAGAAAGAGCAAAAAACGGCGTCCATCTGTCTCCTAGTACAGCCAGTGAGAAGCTCTTCCAGATTTCAGACCCAGGTTTCAGTTTTTTTCACTCCGCTATGAGGTCATAGTGATCCGGACTTACTTATATGGTCAATTCTCCTCCCACATGCACGTTCACGACAACTGGAGCGAGGCAGTGCCGCCGCCATTGCCCATAGACCGTGTAGTGTTTAGTTTCAGTTTCGTTTCTCTTTCACGCGACGGCACTGCCCCCTGCTGCAGCAGAAGTGCCAGGCTGCCAAATAAGGAGAAACCCAGCAGAACCGGAAGGCGGCGCTTTCTTCTGATCTCTGAGTTGCTCGTTAGGAAATAATTACAGCGTATTTTGAGTTATAATGGTGCAACGCTAATCTAGAAGCATCAAAGATTACACCTGTTTAATATAAAGTGATTTAAATATGGAGTCACAGGCACTTTAAGGTATAAATCTACAAAACAGTAGGTCTCTGCCATTTGCTGATAGGCATTTTCAATAGCAAAAATCGGCGAGACACATAAATAAAACGAAATTAAAAAAACAAACGAAGTCACTCACCATGGAGTTGATGAAATCAGGACCCATGGAATAAAACGGCTTTTTGTCACAAGCTGCCAAGAAGGACTCTGAATAAATATCCATTTGGTTTGTTAGTTCTCTCCAGTTTTAACTCACGTCTGCTGCCAGGCAGGAGCAAACGATCGCTCTGTAGAGCTTCCGGGTCAACATCCGGTCTAAGTCATTCAATACGTTTTTCTATTTCTTTTTTACTTTATTTGTAATCACTTATGACTTATCAGTGTGTTACAGTGCCATAATTAATGATAAAAACTGAAGTAAATACTTAAATAATAAGCATTAATTCTCCGGTTTTGACTGTGCCGTTGTGCGCATGTCAGGGACGCTATGACCTGCGTCCCGATCGGTCTCCTATCTTTTGCATTAAGGATGATTTCCAGTGCGCATGCGTCAGGAAAATATTACCAGTGCGCATGCGCCAGGAGCAGAAAACAATGCGGTGTCTCGGGACGGCGTCCGGTCCAGACATGCACAGTAGATCCCAGAGAAACAGGACCTATCGGTCTGGTAAAAAATAGTGAGAAAACGTAGGCGGCGCCCTAGCGCCCCCTATGATCGGGCCGCCACTGAAAAGGAAATAAAATAGGAAATTAATAAAAAAATGTATTGGCTCTTCTGTACCTCTGCTGTCATGATTTATTATCATGGTGGTTTAGTGAGTTCTGAGACCAGCTCAGTCATTTTTCTGACATTTTAATACACTTAGTCTACTGCTCATTTAGAACTTTGAATCAGAACCTGATTGTTTCTTTAAAACTCACCAGCTCCTCCCTCTGTGTGTCTCTCTGCTCTGAGAGCGAGACGGACAGGAAGTGCAGCAGCTGCAGATCAGAGGAGAAATGGTTACTCTGTCATCCATTTCTCCTCTGTAGCGCTGCGCTTCTCTTCCTGTCTCTCACTCTCAGAGCTCAGAGACACAGACAGGAGGAGCTGATGACGATCTCACTTGGATTTTTGGACCTGGTTCTGATTCAAAGTTTTAAATGAGCAGCAGACTAAAGTGTTTTAAAAACAATCTCAGAACTCACTGAACCACCTGTTGGAAGTGTTCATTAATCATGAGGAGGTATTGAGGAGTCAGCCTGAGAGTTTGAGACCTTCTTAGGAGCTGATTGTTACCATTGACTAGCTGACCACTCCTGGTTTAAGTCAGTGGTAGAAACACACCTCATTACCAGACACAGAAGGAAAAAGTAAATGTGGAAATAAATGATTGTGGAAATCAATAAATAAATGTAGAAAAAAATAAATATGGAAGTTAATAAATAAAAGGTATTTATTTCTTAATTTACAATTTTATTTAATCTTATTCATTTCTTTCCTCGTTTATTTATTTATTGTCCGTTATGACAGGATCAGTCCTCTATATGTAAAAAGCTAAGTTAATTAAAAAAAATAAAAAGCTTTGCTCCAGTGCATAATTAACACTGTGTTTTGTGAAGATAAAGAAAGTAAATCCAGTCTTTGCTTGTTTTTATAAAACAGGTTATGTGGCTGACATGATGGTGGACCTCATGTTTGAACAAGTCTTTGTGGACGCTGCACCAAATGCACTCCTGACATCTCTCTCCCTGAGGACTGGACAGGACACTATGACGGACTGAGGAGGAGGACGTCATAGCCAGTTATGTATCCAGGTTCAGTGTGACTCCATCATAACGGCCTTCTGCATCAGGACACTCTGTGAACGCGTCGGACCACAGCTGGACTGATGACCTGGACTCTGCTCCTCAGAAAGTCCCAGCTCACAAAACTTTAGTACCTGTAACGACTAAAAACAACAGACAAGATCATCATTTTCACAGTTTGACTGCTGGTGTGTTTTTTTTTTTTTTTTTTTTTTGAGCAGAATGCTTGTTTGGCTGATATATTTTATGTAAATAAATACTTGAAAGTCTGTGTAGAAATGACTACTTTTAAATGTTTCATATTTTAATTATTTTTTTACAGTTTGAGAATAATGTGAACACAAGATTTATGAACATTTTATAGCTTAATTTAGCAAATAACATTTTATAGATCACAACATACCAATATGTTCCACTCATAGTCAGCCCTGTATAGCCAGGGGTTAGATGTTCAGGCAGACTGGATCCAAACCCACGATGGTAAAGCTTTTGAAGCAGTCTAGTAAAATACAATAAACCCAAAAAAGGTTCATGTAATATTACAGTGTGAACAGTGGTATAATTAAATTAGTTATGAGTTTAGCTATTATTACTACCTGTGTGATCTCCAAAAACACTCAGCTTCTCAGGGCATGGTGCAGTTTCCACAGTATCTCCTATACCAAAACATATACAAATGTGAAAATAAAAAATATACACAACTTCCTGAAACAAATATAAGATTAAATTTAACCTTAAAACTAGCATGAGTTAGCTTTACCTACACAGTATAGTAACTACAGCACATTTAGAACATTTTCTAAGCACTCAGAAACACCCTGCTGCATGTGAAAAGTCTGAATTTCTTCATAAACATTACCCAGTTCTAGTTTTAACTGGTTAGCTTGAACAAGCACATTTCTACCAGACCGAGCCATTTTCACTGTGAGTAGAGCAAGTTCGGTCTAGTTTACTGGGCTAAATGAGGCCTGCTAACGCTAATGTAGCTGTACTCCTACTGTCACATTGTTAAGCAGGTACGAAGGAGAACTCAAATGCAGGTTAAAGTGATCACAAAAATCCCTTTATTAAAAGGTCAGGCAGAATAATCCAAGTCGTGAGGCAAAAGGGTAATCCAAAATCCAGAAGCAGGGTCTAAGCACAAAGTTCTACACTAACTAGGAATCAAGAAGTCAAGGCACAAAGAGCAAAACTGAGGCTGGGACGAGAGTCAGGAAACTAACGAACTGGCCACTGAAAGAGAGGAGAGACTGGTTTAAATACAAACACAAACAGCTGTAAGGAATCAGAGTAATGAGAAACAGGAAACAGAACTGAAACAGGAGGGAGACTTCAGAATAAAACAGGAAGTGAGAAAAGAGGTGGTCTCACAGCAGGGAGTGACAGGACCCCCCCCCCCTCAACGTCCGGCTCCAGACGGACCAGGGAGAGCAGCACGGCGGTCGTAGAAGTCCTGGATGAGAGTGGGGTCCAGGATGTTGCTGACTGCAACCCACGAACGTTCAGGACCGTAACCTTCCCAGTCCACCAAGAACTGACGGCCACGACCGCGCTGTCTGACGTCCAAGAGGCGGCGTACTGTATAAACCGGGCCACCATCGACAAGCCGAGGCGGAGGCGGTTCTGCCGGAACCAGGGGAGTCTCACGTGCAGGCTTGAGTCGACTGACATGGAAGGTGGGACAGCACTTCATCGTCCTGAGGAGTCGAAGCCTCACAGCCACAGGATTGATAACTTTGGACACAGGAAAAGGGCCAATAAACTTAGGAGCCAGCTTACGGGATTCCAGGTGTAGGTGCAAGTCCCGTGTAGATAACCAGACCTTCTGACCCTCTTGGTAGGCTGGAGCCGGAGACCGCCATGAATCAGCCGCCCTCTTGTACTGCTCCGTCTTCTGCAGTAAGGTGCGGCGAGCCCTGGCCCAGGTACTGCGGCAGTGGCGAATGAGGGACAGAGCTGATGGCACACGGAGCTCCTGCTCCTGAGAGGGGAACAAGGGAGGCTGGTAGCCATGAACACAGTGAAAAGGGGAGAAGCCAGTAGAGGAGGAGGGAAGTGTGTTGTGAGCAAACTCTACCCAAACCAGTTGAGAACTCCAGGTGGTCGGCCAGCTGGCAGCCAGGATACGCAGCTCCTTCTCCAACTCCTGGTTGACCCTCTCGGATTGTCCATTGGACTGGGGGTGGTATCCAGAGGATAAGCTTACAGTAGCTCCCAGCAGGGAACAGAAGGCCTTCCAAAATCGTGAGACAAACTGTGGGCCTCTGTCAGAAACATCTGTTGGGAAACCGTGGATCTTGAATACTTGAGACAGCAGGACCTCGGCCGTCTCCTTAGCAGAGGGCAGCTTGGGCAGAGGGATGAAACGAGCCATTTTAGAGAAACGGTCAACCACAGTTAGCACAACAGTATTACCTTCAGAGGTAGGGAGCCCAGAAACAAAGTCCAGGGAGATGTGGGACCAGGGACGATGAGGCACAGGGAGGGGACGCAGCAGTCCAGAGGGACGGCCCGAGGGTGTTTTGTTTCTGGCGCAAACCGGGCAGGCTGCCACGTACTCCTGAACCTCCTTTTCCATGACTGGCCACCAGAAGCGTTGTTGAACCAGGAAAAGCGTCCTCTTTACTCCAGGGTGACAGGCAAAGCTGGAGGCATGGGCCCAATGGATTACTTGAGACCGTAGATCAGGAGGAACAAAAAGCAGGCCCCGGGGACATCCGGCAGGAGGCTGGGTGCCAGCGGTGGCCTGTTTAACCCTCTCCTCCACACCCCAGGTTATGGCTCCGACAACACATGAGGAAGGGAGGACGCACGTGGGTGGCTCTGGGTCCAAGGAGGAGGGTTCACCCAAGCGAGAGAGAGCATCAGGTTTCAGGTTCTTGGATCCTGGACGATAGGAGACAGTGAAGTTAAAACGTGAAAAGAACAAAGCCCACCTGGCCTGACGTGGGTTGAGCCGCTTAGCACTCCTGAGGTACTCGAGGTTCTTGTGATCAGTCCAAACCATAAACGGGTGCTGAGCGCCCTCAAGCCAAAGGCGCCACTCCTCCAATGCTACCTTGATGGCTAGCAGCGCTCGGTCCCCCACATCATAGTTCCTCTCAGCAGGTGACAGCTTACGAGAAAGGTAGGCACAGGGGTGGATACGGCCATCCTCGGCTGAACGCTGCGACAGAACAGCACCAACACCAGAAGCGGATACATCCACTTCCACCACGAACTGAAGAGCGGGATCTGGAACAGTGAGGATGGGAGCAGAGACAAAGCTGTTCTTTAACTTACAGAAGGCTGCGTCTGCCTGGGGAGACCAGAAGAACTTGGAGGTCGGAGAGGTTAGAGAGTGGAGGGGAGCTGCAATGGCGCTGAAGCCCCTGATGAACTTTCTGTAGAAATTAGCAAACCCAAGGAAGCGCTGCACGTCCTTCCTTGTGGCTGGAGTGGACCAGTACCTGACAGCTGTCACTTTGGCGGGATCCATCTGGGTCCTGCCCCCTCCCACCATGAGACCAAGGAAAGAGAGAGAAGAGACATGAAACTCGCACTTTTCTGCCTTAACAAAGAGCCGGTGGTGGAGGAGACTCTGAAGAACCTGATGGACATGCACCCTATGGGACTGCTCATCTGGAGGAAACACAAGGATATCGTCTAGGTAAACAAACACAAACACATTAAGCATGTCACGAAGAACATCATTCATCAAGGCCTGAAAAACAGAAGGTGCATTGGCTAGACCAAAAGGCATAACTAAATATTCGTAATGTCCAGTGGGGGTGTTAAAGGCAGTCTTGCACTCATCCCCCTCCCGCATCCTAACCAAATGATAAGCATTTCTTAAGTCTAGTTTAGTAAAAATCTTAGCACCCTGAAACAGTTAAAATGCAGTAGTCATGAGCGGGAGGGGGTACCTGTTCTTTATGGTGACCTCATTGAGTCCACGGTAGTTGATGCAGGGTCGCAGAGTCTTGTCCTTCTTGGCTACGAAGAAGAACCCCGCCCCCGCAGGAGAGGACGAAGGACGGATGAGGCTGGCCTTAAGGGCTGAGTCAACATAATCCTTCATGGCCTGTGTTCAGGGCCTGAGAGTGAGTAGAGACGGCCCCTAGGGGGAGCCGTACCCGGCAACAGGTCAATAGCACAGTCATAGGGCCGGTGCGGGGGCAGAGAGGCAGCCTTGGACTTGCTGAAAACCTCCCTGAGGTCATGGTAACAGGCTGGGACTGAAGATAGGCAGTGGTAATCAGAGTTCAAAATAGCAGGAACCGACTGACCTGAGGAGTCCTCCAAACAGTGACAGGTCCAGGAGGTGATGGAACCCGTGGACCAGTCGATAACTGGACCATGTTTGGTCAGCCATGGGAAACCCAAAATAGCAGGATGCTTAGGAAAGGAGGAGACGAGGAAGACGATAGACTCCGTGTGCTGGTCTGGGAAGGTGAGTTTAACAGGAACAGTCTGAAATGAAACTGAGCACAGGAGACGACCATCCACGGCAGTGGCCTGAAGGGGTCTTTCAAGGGGCTGTAGCTGGAGGTTAAGGCGTCTAGCAAGAGAAATATCCATTAAATTGGCATCTGCACCAGAGTCGATGAGGACAGTCTGTTTAATAGTTCTGCCAGAACTGGTTAATGTAACTTCAGGGTTGATACGGTTGACAGTAGGAACTTGGGTTCGACTCACCATGGACTTCTGGGTTTGGTGTGTCCTCCTGTTGGTGGGGCAGTTCACCACTAGGTGGCCAGCCTGGCCACAGTACATGCACAAGCCCAGCCTCCACCGTCGCTGTCGTTCCTCCGGTGAGAGGTGGGTCCGACCGAGCTCCATGGGTTCTGCAGCATCAACGGATGAAGGGGGGTGTGGAGCTGGGGTAGAGACCGAGACGGACGGCTGACGACTGGAAACGGAGGCTTCCGGTTCAGATCTCCAGCCCATCGCTCGGTTGATGGAAACGCCCTGCTCCCTCCTCCTGTCATGGAGCCTCTTGTCGATCTTGATGGCCAGAGCTATGATAGCATCCAGGGTTGTGGGGAGATCCAGTGGAGCCAGGCAGTCCTTTATGTCACCAGAAAGGCCGTTCAAAAAGTCATCACAAAGAGCAGAAGGATTCCAATCACTACCTGCTGCCAGGGTCCGGAACTCTATGGCGTAATCAGCGACCCGCCTCCTGCCCTGCTGCAGGCTGAACATGGCCCGTGCGGTCTCACGGCCCGGTCGAGTGTGATGGAAAACTTGCTTGAAGCTGGTGAGAAACAATAACAAAGAGTCACAGATGGGAGTCTGGCGCACCCACTCACTCGTGGCCCAAGCTTCGGCTCTCCCCGTCAGGTGAGAGATGATGAAAGCCACCTTGGCTCTGTCTGTGGGGTATGAACCAGGCAAAAGTTCAAAATGGAGAGAACACTGCGTTAGAAAAGCTTGACAGTCCCCTGATTCCCCAGAAAACCTGTCCGGACGAGCCAGATGAATAGGTGGGGAAGCCTGAGGAGGGGATGACGTGGTTACCGGAGCCGGGACGGGCGGCGGAGCCTCCATGACGTCAACAGCTGACACCGAGACCGCGGAGCAGGGGCGTGGCTACGGGTGGGCCTGGGCGGGCCTGGGCCCACCCACTGTGTACCTGGGCCCACCCAATCAAATGGCTTCCTCAACAAAATTATATATAATTGTTTTATTTTTGAGGGATTTAATTTAAGTCATCATGAAATGAAATAAAACAGAGTAAATTTGACATCAACAGCATGAATGTGTTGTGGTGATTTCATAACTATGACATCATTTGTAAGTCTTGCTCTCATTGGCTATTTTGAATAATTTCAGAACCCTCCAGACGAGCTACGGTAACAGCGCAGCTGTGCGTATGCTGCTGTGACT
>SSNR01000537.1:310752-326197 GCA_006937965.1 Callopanchax toddi
TAATCAGTGAGCACAGATTAATCGGGCTGAAATTGAGACCTCTAGTGATAAACACAGAGCAGCTCTCAGCATCAGCTGTTTTTTTTTTTACCGCAACGAGCAGGTGTCCGTCAGACGCGATCAGAAACATCAATGAAGTGGTTTATTCAGCCGTTCTGATGGTCAGGTTGTGTTTAAACGAGATCAGTGTGATAATGTTAATGCCTGTCTGAGAGAAGTGTATAAAGTTTGCAGTGAGGGGTTTTACAGGCTTAAAACTTCTGGAATTATTGTAAAAATATAAAACTGATTCTTGGCGGATTTCACCGCAATTGCGGATTATTTTTAGAACGTAACTCCAGAATAAACGAGGAATCACTGTATAGACACGTTTGCTTAAACAAAAGTGACATTTACAAATACACTTATTTTCAATTACATTTTTGGGCCCACCCATTTTTTATTAGGCCCAGCCGAAAATCTATTTCTGGCTACGCTACTGCCGCGGAGGGAGAAGCGTCCACTCCCAACGGTGGGGAAGCAGCAGGCTGTTGGTTATTCATCTGCTGAGCAATAAGCGACAGTTGCTGATCCACAGATGTCATGAATTGGTCCTGATGTGCCGCCATCTGCGCAAGGCGCTGAACGAGGTCAGCCAGCTGCTGCTCCTGCTGATGAAGCCGCTTGTCCTGAGAGCCCAGGGCGCTCCGAACAGAATCCGTCTCCGAACCTGCTGAGTTCATTATTGGCCAGTTTGTACTGTTAAGCAGGTACGAAGGAGAACTCAAATGCAGGTTAAAGTAATCACAAAAATCCCTTTATTAAAAGGTCAGGCAGAGTAATCCAAGTCGTGAGGCAAAAGGGTAATCCAAAATCCAGAAGCAGGGTCTAAGCACAAAGTTCTAACTAAGAATCAAGAAGTCAAGGCACAAAGAGCAAAACTGAGGCTGGGACGAGAGTCAGGAAACTAAAAAACTGGCCACTGAAAGAGAGGAGAGACTGGTTTAAATAAAAACACAAACAGCTGTAAGGAATCAGAGTAATGAGAAACAGGAAACAGAACTGAAACAGGAGGGAGACTTCAGAATAAAACAGGAAGTGAGAAAAGAGGTGGTCTCACAGCAGGGAGTGACACACATAGTGAGTCTGTGACGGGTAAAACATAAGACCATGGGCACAGAAACGAACTATTTTATGTAAAACTCACTGGAGAAAAGTTTTAATGGCTTAAATTGAGGACCAGGCTGAATGCTGCAGTTTTTTTCCAGAAATAAACGTCAAATAAACCCAGTAAACTTCACACTAACCTTTCAGTGATGTGCTTGAGTCTTCATGCTCAAAGTTCCTCAGTCCAACGTTTTAATCACATTTTAAGTCCATTTCTTGGCATTGCAGCGTTTGTTTAGCTTTTATCACGTTCAGTCAGCTGTTTGGAGCAAGAAATAACAGGCACACGCACGGAGCAGAGAGAGGGGCGGAGCTTAGAGCTCCCCGACAGCCCCTCCCTCTGAAATGAGGCATTTCTCCTGCAGGGAGAATGGGGCAACGTTTGTCCTGCTGCTCAGTAAACTCCTGCCTGGTTTCTACTGATTGAGCTGAATGTTCTAGTCTGTGGCTCCTGCTAGCTTGATGCCTCTCCCTGTTTCTGATGTGACTCTAAGAGCTCATCACATGTATTCTTACGCGTCCAGTTGATCTAAAGCTGATGAAACTTACAGAAAAGTTGTTCTCCAGATTCATAAAATTCCCTGGGATTTGTTCTGTCCTAAACTTTCCACTAAGCCTCTTGTTTTCCTTTATTTTATGGAGGATGTTGGAGCTTCAGCGAGCCTTTTTCGCCATTTCCATTTATTTATTTGTGTATGTAAAGAGCTGAGCTCTGTGTAAATGGGTAATAACAGGTACGGTGGCTGCAATGGCCCAAATACCTCAGAATCTACTACGTGTCTTTTCTTACTCACCAATATGAGTGAATTCCATGAGATTCTGTGTTTTATACTGGATTCCATTTTGTTTGTTACATTCTGTGACTCCGCCAGCGATTTCAGCATTGTGGGTAATCATAGAGCCCTACTAAATATTTATGGACTGTCTTTATTGTAAACACATGCCCCTCAGGTGGCCAACTCTTAGTTTGGTTTCTAGGTCTTTGGCTATATATTGCAATATTGTAAGAAATGTTAAAGTTGATCACCATCTGGGGTTCATCTCATGATCAGTTGCTCCTGCCTGCTGCTGAAAGGCAGCACGGAGAAGAGCATTTATTGTGACATATAATGTCTTATCAATTTATTGATTTTTGCCATTTTGGGGGTATTTAACATAGTTCAAAGGATTCGGTGTGCTGTGATGTAGATAATGAAATTAACAGGCCAGAAATGAAGTCATTTAAAGGTAGATTTAATCCATCAGAGGAAAACTGGATGCTAGAATCACTTTTTGGCAGTTTTAGAATGAATGCAGTGCTTTTGGTGGGAGATGATTGATCTTTTGCAGTGCGATGTTGTGCAGGACATCCAGGCCAAACTGAACTGGAAGCGTTCTGCTCTATCCTAAGAGACAGAAATCATTTGAACAGTGCCTGTGTTTTTAAATGCTATTCATCAATATTTAAACTTTTCAACTATTGAGGACACATTTACATGATCTCCTGCAGTTTACCTGTCAAATAAGCTTACATTGATTTTATATATTCTAATGTTTGTTTTATCACTTTTTTTTCTCCATCTTGTCTATTATGATGGTGTGTTGCAGCCTTTCTTGGGCAGGTCACCCTTGTAAAAGAGATCTTGGTCTCAGTGAGAGTTATCTGGTTAAATAATGTTTAACCCCTAACAGGCAGCGGCCTGCCCATGGGCCGCTTTGTGTATTTTTGTAATCAATGCCTCGTAGACTCCTTAAGAGTTTTGAATCGTAATGCCACAATGTTCAAATGGTTCTGCAGTCTCCCCTTTTGATTTACATCTCTTTGACCAACTTCGTTGAGCTTTGGTCTCTCCAGAGCCAATAATATGCAACAATACTAAGACCTTTTGAGAGGACACGCACGTACTAGTTCTGTCCAGTCAGCTCTGACTTCACAGTCATGTATCCAATAAAATTCCCTTCACAGGCAGGTGTTGCATGTGAGGGTGGGTTCTGATATCGCTTCAGGAGGTCTGTGCGTATTGGGTATGTACTGAGAGTAGTCGGACATGCACTCATGCGAAAAAGCATCAGAGACATTAGTTTTGTGGCTCTTTTTCAACTAAAAGAAGGTAAAATCAAATCTGAGCAGAAAGATACTGCAAGTGGCGGACAGCTATGGGCAGCTGTGAACAACGAGCAGACGCAGCTTCGCGAGTGACACAGAACAATGAGCCTGCTGCTTCGTATTTGAATTATTCTCCATTTCCTAGTTTTTTCCTTCTTGTTGCAAACTGGATGGGGGGAGTCACGTGACTAGCTGTGACGCCATCTCAACTAGTCTGCGTCACAGCTTCTTTTTTTTTTTTCTTTTTTTTAAACACATTTTATTGAAAGCTTTTGATTTTATAATTAACCATCAAATTGAAACATAATAATTTACAAATAATCTTCAAATTACAACATAATAATGATGACTAGCCGCCCCCCCCACCTCGATGAGCTGAGAGCACACTTATATCTTGTCACAATATTTTCCTTACAATGTGAAAAAATAAGTAAAAGTTAAAAAAAAAAAAATAAATAAAAATAATAATAATAAAATAAATAAATACATGAATAGAGAGTTCATAGTACACAGTTAACAATCATGTAAATTTTTAAATCAACCAGTCAGTTCAAAAGCAGGAAAGGACAATGTATTTTTAAAATATGAAATTAAGGGGTGCGTCACAGCTTCTTAAAGGGACATGAACATCTGCAACCTACTCACATCTTTTCATTTTTTAAAATACCGAACATACAATTATGGGCAGAATAAGGTTGATAAGTGTTTATAAAATTTGGTATTCGGTTATTCTTACTTTACCGCCCAACCCAACCATGTTGCATTCATGCATGTTTAAGAGTGTGGTTTGAAATTCAGTGAATGAAACCGTTTTCTTCACATAAAGCAGACCTGATGTGTTCATATGCACGTTTGGGCATAAATACTAACCCGTGAGAAGCTAAACAAACCTGTTTATTCATTTGTGGTGGAGATGGGGTGATTTTACTGTGTGTGTGTGTGTGTGTGTGTGTGTGTGTGTGTGTGTGTGTGTGTGTGTGTGTGTAGTTTTGTGTGCATTATACGCCAGGAAATGGGCCTTGTAGTGAGTGTATGGCTCTCCTACTGTATCTAAATCATACTGACGGTGAATCTGGGAGCAGAGTATGATTCTGTCACCTTTATTGGAGCCTGATGACTGTAGGTTGAAACATTCAGGAATTAGAGCCATTTTAATGCTAGGATGTTCAGGCGTTATCTAAAGTGTCCATATGGAGACTCCAAATACAGACCCCAAAAAATCCTGTACACACCCAAACAAAAACATGTCCAGATAGTCATTTTTGTGCTATCCTTATCAGATTTGAGCTGTAAACAGGTCAAGCTTGGTTCTACAGCCTCATTTGATTTTCCGGTCCATACCTCTGTCTCTATGTGCAGCAATATAAAGAAAAAAAATCCAGGTGAGGAAAAAATGGTTTATTTCTGTGTGTTTCAACCTCAGTAACTACATACTAGTTACAGTTGCACATAATTTGACTGTAAAGGTTAAACATTCTAAGTGTTTCCTTTACAGAGATCAATTTTTGCATGAACTCTGAAGGGTTCCAGGACAGCATCTGATTAAATTTGGGCATGCATTCTTCAGCTGGTTTTTGCATTTTAGGGGTGCCTGTTAGACTTACAGGAATTAAGCCCTTTAAACTCTTTGTATGGTATTTGTTTCAATTCTTTCATTATTTATACACTTGTCACCACCTCAGGTTTTTATGCATTATTAAAACTAACTTTAAACTTTATCTTTCCTGCAATAGGAAATCCGCAACCAGGCTCCTGAGCGTTCCTGCAGCGTAGCCAAACTTCCAGTGAATAGGAATCTGAATCGCTACAGAGATGTTAGTCCATGTGAGTGTTAAACAAAGAAAGCTGTTGATGGATAAATGGTGACTGGAAATTACACGTGTGTGACTGATGTTCTGTCTCTGGTTTGACTTTAGATGATCATAGTCGGGTGAAGCTTAAAGACTCTGAAAATGACTACATCAATGCCAGCTTGGTTGAAGTGGAAGAAGCTGGAAGAGCTTACATTCTTTCTCAGGTATGTCGGCTGTTAAATAAATGCATACACTGGTTAAATCCTTCA
This sequence comes from Callopanchax toddi, assembly GCA_006937965.1. Taxonomy (NCBI): domain Eukaryota; kingdom Metazoa; phylum Chordata; class Actinopteri; order Cyprinodontiformes; family Nothobranchiidae; genus Callopanchax; species Callopanchax toddi. The sequence continues at coordinate 316,047 of SSNR01000537.1, forward strand.
GCTACTTTCACCCAGTATATTGTACATATACAATTCTACTAGTTTCTCTCTTTTGTGTGTTTATCTTTTAAATCACAGGGCCCTTTGAAGAATACATGTGGCCATTTCTGGCTGATGATTTGGGAGCAAAAATCCAAATCTGTTATAATGCTGAACAGAGTGATAGAGAAAGGATCTGTGAGTATGCTAAGTTTGAACAAAGTTAGACAAAAATTTCCTGTCTTTCACATGTCTTATGTTCAAATATTTATGCAGAAATTTGAACCTTTTCTCACGATTTATTAGTTGTTAAAAACACATTACATATGAAGACTAAAGTTTCTTTTGTTAGTTTTTAAATAATACAGTCAGAACTTGTCTGAACAGTTATTATGGCTGGGAGATAATAGGAGATAATACACCCTTTTTAGTTTAGCTTTGAAGCATCAGTCAGGACATTTATACACACGTTGAACAGGTCTTAAATCAGACACAACCTCAAGTAAACAAGACAGATTTCACTGTAATTTTATTAAAAATAAATGCAAAGCAATATTTGAAAACCTAAACACTAAAAACTTCCTGTCTCACATCACTGAGGTGAAATTTTGGCCCACTCTTTATTGCAGTTTTACAAAGTGATCACTGCAACACCTCTATTTTTTTTTCTTTTTCTTCAGCCAGTCTCTTATTGTTTCTTTTCTGTACATTAAATCCTGTTGCAGCCAGTCAGATACATGCTCTTGGAAAGACTGGTTAACAACTTTTCACTTGAGAATGATCTTTCTCTGTGACTAAATTATTTAGAAATAGCCTTAAAACCCTTAAAAGGTTGGCGTTTCTCCTTGGAATTGTCACTCACACCTAAATGCTGCAGCCAGAGAGCAAACTGACAGACCTGCTCTTCTAGAGGAGCTCACATCTACTGATGTTCAGTTAAATCCATGCCTTTTTTTAATGTAGCATGATGACTGGTCCTATAGAAGCAGGAAGAGAGACATAAAGATTTTTTTATTCTCAGCTTCTGCATGTAGTTTTTTTTTTGTTGATAAATTTCAAAACGACTCTTAGGTGAAAATCATGGAAAATGTTTATTCTACAGTAATATATCATGAAAGTAGGGCATTTAGAAACATGCAATGTTCATAACTTTATACTTCATAAAACAAAAGCTAACTAACAACAGTACTGAGTAAATGAAAAACAAAATGTCAATATCTCAAATTTGTCATGTGCTCTTGAGCATCAATCATAACTGGCGTCTCATGATGTTCACAGTTGACGTCGTGGCTCAGGGAAAGAGAGGTTGTCCACCTTTCTGGAGGTCAGGGTTCAATCCTCAGCATTCTTCTCCTTCCAAACACGGCGAGTGGCGTTTCTACCAGAGTTCAATTTTGGTCTCATTCAATCACATGATGCTCTCCCAGTTTTCCTCTGGATCATCCAGATGGTCTCTGGTGAACTTTAGATGATCCTGGACCTGTGCTGGCTTCAGCTGGGGGACCTTTAGAGTGCTGCAGGATTTTAATTCATGATTCAAACATTCCCATATACAGGTCCTTCTCAAAAAATTAGCATATTGTGATAAAGTTAATTATTTTCTGTAATGTACTGATAAACATTAGACTTTCATATATTTTAGATTCATTACACACAACTGAAGTAGTTCAAGCCCTTTTACTGTTTTAATATTGATGATTTTGGCATACAGCTCATGAAAACCCAAAATTCCTGTCTCAAAAAATTAGCATATCATGAAAAGGTCCTCTAAACGAGCTATGAACCTAATCATCTGATTCAACTAATTAACTCAAAACACCTGCAAAAGATTCCTGAGGCTTTAAAAAACTCCCAGCCAGGTTCATTACTCAAAACCGCAATCATGGGTAAGACTGCCGACCTGACTGCTGTCCAGAAGGCCATCATTGACACCCTCAAGCAAAAGAGGGTAAGACACAGAAAGAAATGTCTGAACGAATAGGCTGTTCCCAGAGTGCTGTATCAAGGCACCTCAGTGGGAAGTCTGTGGGAAGGAAAAAGTGTGTCAGAAAACGCTGCACAACGAGAAGAGGTGACCGGACCCTGAGGAAGATTGTGGAGAAGGACCGATTCCAGACCTTGGGGGACCTGCGGAAGCAGTGGACTGAGTCTGGAGTAGAAACATTCAGAGCCACCGTGCACGGGCGTGTGCAGGAAATGGGCTACAGGTGCTGCATTCCCCAGGTCAAGCCACTTTAGAACCAGAAACAGCGGCAGAAGCGGCTGACCTGGGCTACAGAGAAGCAGCACTGGACTGTTGCTCAGTGGTCCAAAGTACTTTTTTCGGATGAAAGTAAATTTTGCATGTCATTCGGAAATCAAGGTGCCAGAGTCTGGAGGAAGACTGGGGAGAGGGAAATGCCAAACTGCCTGAAGTCCAGTGTCAAGTCCCCACAGTCAGTGATGGTCTGGGGCGCCATGTCAGCTGCTGGTGTTGGTCCACTGTGTTTTATCAAGGGCAGGGTCAATGCAGCTAGCTATCAGGAGATTTTGGAGCACTTCATGCTTCCATCTGCTGAAAAGCTTTATGGAGATGAAGATTTCATTTTTCAGCACGACCTGGCACCTGCTCACAGTGCCAAAACCACTGGTAAATGGTTTACTGACCATGGTACTGTGGTACTCTCCTGACCTGAACCCCATAGAGAATCTGTGGGATATTGTGAAGAGAAAGTTGAGAGACGCAAGACCCAACACTCTGGATGAGCTTAAGGCCGCTATCGAAGCATCCTGGGCCTCCATAACACCTCAGCAGTGCCACAGGCTGATTGCCTCCATGCCACGCCGCATTGAAGCAGTCATTTCTGCAAAAGAATTCCCCACCAAGTATTGAGTGCATAACTGAACTGAAAGTTGACTTTTTTGCTATTAAAAACACTTTTCTTTTATTGGTCAGATGAAATATGCTAATTTTTTGAGATAGGAATTTTGGGTTTTCATGAGCTGTATGCCAAAATCATCACTATTAAAACAATAAAAGGCTTGAACTACTTCAGTTGTGTGTAATGAATCTAAAATATATGAAAGTCTAATGTTTATCAGTACATTACAGAAAATAATGAACTTTATCACAACATGCTAATTTTTTGAGAAGGACCTGTATACTTTTTAAAAAAGACTTAAAATGTTTTTTTTAATAAGTTAAATCAACTAAAATGAGCTCTACCAGTGGTTGATCAGAGGATTCAGGAGACTGAAGGGTTGAGCTGGTGATTTAAAGCATAAATCATGAGACCAACATTACTTTCACCCCAAGAAGCAATATATACTGACTGTAAACTACCATTAAAAACATAATATAGCACACAGACCTTTACAGAAGGTCCCTCCTGCCCACAGCTGTAACTACCTACAATGAGTCTTTGAAGAAACTTAAATTAATTACTTAAACATCTAATTTCCCTCTGGGATTAATAAAGTATGTTTGATTTGATAATTTTTTTTAGGTCTATTGGATAATCAAAATAATAAACATTTTCAACATTTAAACATTAGTTTGAAACATCATTTATTCTCAAACTCACATGCAGACACCAATTAATAAACGTCAGTCTTGTAATTGATCAATTAGTTTGCTGAATAAAACATGCACTGCTGTTTGAGTGGAAAAGAGCAGCTACAGGAGCCTGGAGGTCCAAACGGAAAGTTGATGTGAATAAAATACTGGCTGTGTTCGAAATGTCCACTCGTTCACTCACTCACTCACTCACTACATTTCGTTCCCTATATAGTCCCCTATATATGGGTTAGGGGACTGCCCCATGTTCGGCGTTTCGAACACCACTCAAAAGCAGCAGCGTCATCAATTCGCGCCGGACCTCGAGAGACGTGTCGCACAAACAAAGGCAGGAATCATGTCAAAAACAGCTGGTTATGAAAACGGCAACTTGTTTCTTGTTTGTTTAAGCTGAAACGAAGTTGGAAAATAATTTTTTCATTACAGATTTGAAATAAACCCCGTTATTTACCCGTTGCTATTTTGTTAGCATGTTTTCCCCCCAGTACAAGCGCTGACTGTTGCAAGAACTTTAATCAAGGCTGGATTAATATATGATATAAATAATATTATATAATAATGACAACTGTCAGCTCACATGCACTTTTAAAATTTAGCTACAGTATATAGCAGCTTCAGCATGAATATTTTTCAAAGTTTGAAGTTATAATATATGACTGTGGCAGTTTCATAAATATTATTTTCTGTATTCTCATCCTGAGACAGAGGGAAGAACTACTTATAGGTTGAGACGTGAGAAACAGTTCTCACCAGACAGTCTCACAAGTGAACACACACACACACACACACACACACACACACACACACACACACACACACACACACACACACACACACACACACACACACACACACATTTATATATGGTAAATATTACTATAGCTACTAATTGACATTTTAACCGAATGTCACCATACATTTACACACACACACATTTAATATGTATGTAATATATATGTGTGTGTGTACAGACACACACACACACACACACACACATATATACATATATGTGTGTACAGACACACACATACAGTGGGGCAAAAAAGTATTTGGTCAGCCACCGATTGTGCAAGTTCTTTCACTTAAAATGATGGCAGAGGTCAGTAATTTTCATCATAGGTACACTTCAACTGTGAGAGACAGAATGTGAAAAAAAATCCATGAATTCACATGGTAGGATTTTTAAAGAATTTATTTGTAAATTAGGGTGTGTATACACACACACACACACACACACACACACACACACACACACACACACACACACACACACACACACACACACATATATATTGTGTCAATTAGTAGCTTTAGTAATATTAAACCATGTTCACATTTGATTAAGAACTTGTACATTTTAATTATGTTTTACCATTTCAAAGTATTAAATGTCAGAAAAAAATGTTTTTCATTCTAATTAGGATCCTAGATGTCAAAACACCATTTTAATCAAATCTTTTAAACAATAACGGTTCATAAATATTAATAAAGCAAAGAAATGATAATGACACAGAAGAGAAGTTATTTTTATTTTTACCAGACTTTCTATTACAGAGCAGAGCTTCAGTGAGGTTTACTGAACTGAAAATGAACACATGTCACTCCTCACAATGTTTTTAATGGATTCACTGACATGAAGCCTGACTACAGACCAGACAGACCAACCCTGAACGAGTTGTTTGCCATGCTGAGAGCTGAGCACCATGGGAGATCTGGCTGGGGACTTGAACTTGAGCTACTAGTGTTCTAATAGGTTGATTCTCCTAGAGAGTTGTGTCACGAGCTTTTGACATCCCACGAACTGAGCATGACATTCACAGGATGTAAATAAAATCATAAAGCTGGTGGAGAAAATAATTTCACTCCCCCAGACCGATGAGTTGGATGTTATAAGTAATGAATTAGCACAACTCACTGGGTCACCAGTTTTACTCTCACAAGACGCAGCCTGCTGTTTAAACAGAAAGCTGTGTTTTTAGTTCACCTCCAGGCGGTCTGTGATCAACAGGATGGTCCGTTGACATTTTGTTTGGATATTCTGAGTTGATACACGATGCTCAAGTGTTTTTAATCCCATCAACCTTCAAAAGGCTTTAACTGTCACATTGATACATCCTCCTTGGAGATGATGGTACCCTGCTCCCCCTGTTGTCAACACACTTTACCAGGAACCTGTGGTCATCTAAGAAGATTCAACTTCCACCATGCCAAGGCCTGTTCAGTTATCCAACCAGGATTAATGAAGACAAGGTGGAGGGCTTTATTTTTAAGGCGCTGGAGGTAACACCAGTTTTTGTCCCCAAGGTGGTGGCATGTTGTGTAAGTCTGCACATTATTGCAATGGATTCAGGTGATCTGCTTGATCCATCAGATGAGCTGCCTTCAGGAGGTGAAAACCATCCAGATGTTCAGCAGCAGTCAGATCCAGTGAAGAGCTGGTGGCTCCACTGGAACACCACCTTTAAAAACAAGACATCCATCAAACTGAGCTTCATCTGCAGACAGAGACTGACCCACTTTATTTACCTTTTATTAATCTAAAACAAGTGAAAGTTGGTCAATATTTCTATGTTTTGTAATTTAACTGTTTTCCATAAACACGAGCATATGAACTGTAGTTGCTTTATTAGAGAATCAAACTAGTTTGGTTAGACTGACCCCCCTAAACCCTCTATGTTAGTAAAGTCACTTTGTTGGGTTTCGATGACATTTTGTAACGATATAAATGTAAATTTTGATTTGTGAAGTTGAAAGAAATTTATAATTGACTTTAGCTCTAAGATATTAAACATTACTTCAAACTGGTTATTGTGAATTCTACATTTAACGTCATACATATTTCAATTAATTTTAAAAATCAATAGCAAAAATAAATAAATCTGAACAGTAAACATTAAAAACTATTTCACCCTTTATAATTTGTCAGCTTTTTTCCAGATTTTAAATAAGTATTCCCTCTGTTCAGCTTCACTCTTTCACTAAATGACAGCAAAGCAAAGTGCTCAGTACGTCACTGTGGTGCAGTATTTTACCTTCTATGATTTCTTTAGGTTTTCCTTTTTTTGCCCTGGCAGGTGTGACCAGTCTCCAGGGACAGCTGCTTCAGAATAAACCTACAATCAGAAAACTTTATAATTAATATCAAATGAAAGAGTTCACATCACATTTTAGATTTAGTTTAAACAGAACTCTTACATCACCCAGACTGTGAGGTCTTTCTGCAACCAGAGAAGAGATCCTTGTGCTGACCTCTCATCCTGATCAGGTTCTTAGCAGCCTCATCAGAACCTAGAATGAAGGATATTAATTATTACTGGGGATCATTAAAACATTTACTTCACGCTGTTTCCTGACCAAATGTCTCCTTGTCTTTTAACATTTTCAGAAATAAGATTAAAGATGTAATCGGATTGTACTCTAAACATATCTTGACTATGTTTATGGTTGTTTTGATTTTCTACTGAAGGAAATAACAGACCAATCCTTCAGATAAAACGCTGACATTATGATCTATATAACAATTACTACCAACACAACGGGGTCTGAACTTTAGAATATTAAATAATCACTGCTGTATAAAGGTCGTTTTTGCAGATATAATGCTAACAAGTAGTAAGCTTTATGTTTGAGTTAGCATGCTAACGGTAGCATATTACGGTGAATAGGTAAAACGGCTTACTTCTACGATGTATTTAGAAACCCATTTATTCACATACAGATCCATTAAACCAATAAAATAGCATGGTTAAACTTTAAATAAATGAATAAATTACTTACAAGTTTATCTGCTGCTGCCGACGTGCATCCTTCTTAACTTTTACGTCCTGACCCGCAAAGCATTATGGTCTATATCTACCGGTTGAGTGACCATCAGATGTACACTACTTTTTTCGTACCACGTGACATGTTTCTAGGGCCCCATATAGGGTGCGAAAAAATGTATTGAACGTTTCGAACAAGACTACAAAATGGCTGACTCACTATATACTGTAGTGCCCTATATAGGGAACGAGTGAACATTTCGAACACAGCCACTGTCTTTTTAAAGGAGCATTGATGGTTGGAAATCGGAGGAAAGTATCACAGAACACAGTGACGCAAATGTGTGTGTGTTTGTGTGTGTGTGTCACATTGAAAATAATGGTGTATTTTTTGATGCTCATCAGTGTGTGCTGTCCTTGTTCTGCCATCTTTACTACTACTACTACTACTACTACTACTACCACTACTACTACTACTTCTTTACCATCACAAGCAGAGTGTGAGTTTAGCCTTTGGGAGAGGAGGATATGTAACTCATCCCTATGACATGATGCTTGTTTGAAGCTGAAATCTAAATTGAAACACTAATTTGATTATTTCCACAGCTGAAGGGTCACATTACCTCTTGTCCTAATCCCAGTGAATTCTTCTCTGTCCTAACAGGAGAAGTGTGCTCAGTACTGGCCCACCTCAAAGGAGCTGCAGATGTCATTCACAGACACGGGCTTTGTTGTGAGACTGCTGTCAGAGGAGGACCAATCCTATTATACCATCAGACTGTTAGACCTACAGAACACAAAGGTGAGCATGGGACACACCCTGAGATTAAATGTTCATCATGAGCTGTTTGTCTTAATTCAGGCCTGTTCAATATTAATAAATAAGTACATTTCCCTATCTTCATATTCTCTGATGAATTACAACAGCTAATCTGGTAACATTTAATTTCCTGCGTTCAAATTTGCGTGGCGGCTGCCTCCAGCTAATTTTGTGCCGCCCCAGCCTGATTTCACTCTGCCCAGTCCCAGGTCCCAGTAGCTGGTTCCAGGATCATTTTAGAGGGGTTTTGGCCAGGATAGAGACCCAGAACCAGACCTGCTCCATGGGTAACAGCCTCAGGTCCCCTTTAGGTTTAAATCCTCAAGTTTAGTGTTTTCTGTCATTGAGGAAAAAGTCAGACATCTTCTGCTGGTGTCTGCCCTGCAGGGCACTGGTTGGATAAAATATCTTTAAAGTCGTGGCTGAGACTTAATAAAACAGCCTCCTGATGATAAAATATGTATAAAAGGGGAGGCAGTAGCTCAGTGGTAGGGTGTTGGGTCTTGAAACCGGAGGGTTGCAGGATCAAATCCCCGCTCCGGCTGGGTTACTTTGTCAATGTGTCCTTGGGCAAGACACTTTACCCTCATTGCCTGCTGGTGGTGGTGGTCAGAGGGCTGGTGGCGCCTCTCTGTGTCTGGGCGACTCGCCTCTGTAACTCCATCAGCATGTGAATGACTGACTGATGTAAAGCGCTTTGTAGTCCACTGACTTCGAAAAGCGCTATACAAATGCAAAGACATTTACATTTACAAAAAAAACCCTCCGCCACACGTCATTTACTCCACAGCACGTTTAAAACATGATCGCACGTAATTTATGCATAAAAAAATGGCGTATTTGGGTTTTTTACAGATGTATTTTTCTTTCGCCGACCTGCTGGACCGTCTGCGGACCCCACACACAGCAGCGCAGCACCTGGTCTGCTGGGCTGAACGTTTTATTACTGGAGATGCAGCGCTATGTCTGCACCTTTGAATAGAGTTATTGGTGGGGACATTTCAGTGATTTATGAGCCACTTATATTAAAATCGCTACTTTTCCTGGTTTACCTTGTGATCCGGAGGTGGAGGGAGGAACTCCTTTATCTTCTCTATGTAAGCTAGGTTAGCCGAGTTGTGAGAGCTTTTCAAGTTCACGTTCAGGTCTGCGGGGTTTTTCTCCTCAAGAAATGTTCCACATATTTGATCTCGTTCTACTACAAGACACTGCCTTATCTAAAACACGGTTATAGTCAAAGTAATCCTAAAATGGTCATCGACACGACGCTCCATATGTTATCAGATGAGATGATGCATCTGCTGTGGCACGGGCGCCGCAAACAAAACAAAACCTATCGGAAAGACATAAAAAACAAAAACTCAGCTAATTTTCTCTATTAATTCAGTCAGTTTTAGTTTTGTTAACGCTCATTACAGTTTTCGTTAGTTTCAGTAATTTTGTAAATTTTAGTTTTTATTTTATTTCAGTTAACGAAAATGTTTTTTAATTCTAGTTTTCGTTATTTGGTTAGTTATAGTTCACTATAATAACCCTGCAGGAAACCACAACAATATCAATATGAAAAGAAAACTCACAATTATCCCAGTTTTCTCTTCATCTCAAACTTTCATTTTCAATGTGTTTAATTTATGTGTTTGTTAGGGAGAATATCAAACGACTCTGATGAACGGAGAGGAAACCAGTTTGTTCTTGCAGCAAGGGTAGATCAGCTCAATGCAACATGGCATTCAGAGCATCAGCTACAAAGAGAGAATCTCCCTTGTACGTTTATTTATACACAAGGATTGTAGAAACATAACGGAAACACGGGTTCAGGAAATACAATGATGTGATTATAGGTCAAGTAAAGGTTTGTGTGTGTGTGTAGGTGTAAGTTGAAGAATGAGGAAGTGTAGGTGTTCAGACTGGTTCTGGTGTGTGTGTGTGTGTGTCTGAGTTTGTGAAAATAAGGAACTGAAAGTGAGTGTGGTGTGACAGTCATGTACAGAGAAACAAGTAGGTCAAATGTCAACTGGAACACAGGGTTATATGC
>SSNR01000538.1:8511-23919 GCA_006937965.1 Callopanchax toddi
TGAAGCGTCTGTCAAAACAGGAAGTGTGGACTAAAGCGATCCGTCCTGGTCCCGGTCCAGATTGGACCAAAGTTACCATCACCAGGGAAATGCCTGATGACCAGTCCAGCCCAGTCCTCATCCAGACCCAGGACAGGGACCAGTGACATAGCGGCTCGATCCAGTACGCCTCCACATCCTGGACACAGGTCTGCACACAGCACCTGGTCCTCTGGGCTGCAGGTATCATTAGTGGGGCTAGGTCTGCACCCATGGACTGAGTTATTGGTGGGGACACGTCACCTCCGTCCATGCCAGATCTAATCAAACAGCTCCAGGTCCTTCAGGACCTGTCTTCAGCATGAGGTTTTAGAAGAAACTCTGGACTCTCAGCTGCTGTAATGTTTTATTCAAGTGAAGCCAACGAGGTCATCGAAGGAGCCAATTAATCTGCTCACTCGCCACCAAGTGGTCAGAGGTGTGAACTGTCATCTATCAAAATGACTGATGACTTTCCTTAACGAGCCCTGGTTTACAGGTAACCCGCCTTTAGAGAACAAAACGTCCACATGTTGGGACCAGGTCCAGGAGACTCCCCAGACCCGAGTCCCACTGAGAACTGAGAAGAAAAACCAACACCTTCTGACAAACTCCAGTTATGGATGATGGAGGGTGGAGCTCCATCAAAACGTTGTAATTCTACTCGGTAACCATAGAAACATAAAGATCTAAAACGCAGCAAAGGGTTAGGCTAACCCTAACCCGTCCTTTAGAGAATCCTGTTCTCTGTATTACATCATCAGACCTGAGCTCTGTGGGGTCAAAGGTCACTGCTGCGTTCACTACAGTTCATCTACGGACACAAACCCTAGAGAACCTGTATGGGCGGTTCAGTGGTTAAATGTGATGTCATTCATTACCGAAAGATAAACAATAAACGCAACACTGGGAAACGTTGAGTGTGAGTCAGGAGCTGTAAACTGGGGTGGGGTCACTAGCTCCGCCTCTTTGATGGTAACATTAAAACCCACCAATGAACCGCTGGCTTTATGAAGACCCTCTGAAGACAGACAGAAGACAGGAGGGTGTTTATGGAGGACTGACTAGTTGTCTAAAAGTCAACAGTAACCTGTTCTGTTCCTACACCAGAGATCCAAACCATGTGCTGCTTTTTGAGACCTTCTAGCCTACTTCCTGTTACTGGACCGGTTCTATTGAAGGTTCTGGTGGTCCTCAGACCTGAACTCAGGTTTATTTACCGTCTCGCACTGGGCCAGGTTGGGCTGGACAGAGACGTGTTTGAAGACGATACTTTTTCAGAGCTCTAAACACTCGACGCTCCGTAAGGTCTGACGGGTTCATCAGGGTCTTTCTCAGTGAGCTCCCCTTGAGCATTGTGGGAAATCTTAAAGCCTGTCTGGGTTCTGAACAGGAAACCAAACCCAACCAGCGACAGAGCCCAGAGACAGAAACTGAACCAATGGAGGGAATTCATTCTAAAGCCGCTCACTGGACAGGATGCAGTCAGATATGATAGAAGAGGACTGCCTGTAGTCCTCTGAGAGACGGGGTGTTGAGGAGGACAGGCTGGAGCTTCTGTCTGAACCTCAGACCAGGTTTAAAGGCTGGACAGTCCCCAGGTCCTTCATTCTACCCTGTTAGGACAAGTCAGCAGCTTTAAGTCTGATCTGCAGCCTGAACCTGGAACCTTTACAAAACAGCACCAACCAACATGTTTAAAGGTAAACCCGTCCAAATCAAATCAACGCTAAAAGTTAAAGTTACAATAAAAATACATGAAAAAGTTCATAAAAACCAAATCAATACAAGAACAACAACCTAAAACTCAAACCTGCAAATGTTTAAGAAGTCAAAGAAAGTTCATAATAAATGACAAAAGCTAGAAATGTGATGTTAAAAACACCAACATCCATAAAGTAAACTCTCAGTGGGAGGACTCACCTTTCCCATTCCGGCGTGGGCGTGGCCCATCTTCACCACCACAGGGAGGGACGGGGTCGTGACCTGCAGGAACCAGAAAACACTCCAGCTGTCACGTATCTCTTACCCATCATGCATCATTCTGCACGTTGTGTCCTCTCTAGCTGTCCGTCATGTCGGCTGTTTTTCATACGACACGTTGTTCTGTAACAAACCCACCACTGGAGCACGGTGTCCTACCCTCACTGAATTCTGACCAATGTTTTCATATTTTAATCATGGAGGGGGTGGGGCTTAAACCTGAACCTGAAACCAACCACTAGGGGGCACAGAGGGTTTTCCAGGCTTCAACATTCACATGCCTGGTTCTTCTATGTCTATGGTTACCTCTGTAAGCAAAACATGTTCTGAATTGGGGCTAATGCTAAAAGCTAGCTTTGTTTAAAGAGTGTAGCTGACTTGGAGCATTTGATATAAATGTTTGTTACATACAAACGTCTGTATGGTCAATAAAGAAACATGTTAGCTCGTGCTGGGGGACAACATTATTGGTAATAAATTAAAAGTTAAATCTAGTTGTCCCCACCCCCCAGTACAGTCACCCAGTTCCAACAACACCAGGGGAATGTAGAGCACTTTTCGGAGTCAATGGAGTAACAAAGCGCTCTATCAGCCCCTCCAGGAAGTCGCCATGTTGCGATCACTATAAATTCAACCATGAGTCGTGAATTTTTCACAGCCTTGTAATTTTCACCAATCACTGCAACTTTTCTGCCTTGAAGCTAACCGCTAACCTCTGAGAATGGAAGTAAAGCCAGTTGCTGATGTTGTAACGTCTGAGTGACGTGGAGACAGGCGGTCAGCGCTGTTGTCATGGTGATTACAGCTTCTTGTAGTAAAGAAGAGGTTATCCAAACTAAAACTGGATTCACTTAAAACTGGATGTGAAGTAACTTACATTAAAAGTAACTAAAACCTAATATTAATGCTAGTACATCTAACTGAGCTTTAAACAAAAGAGAAAGGGATTTAAAACTTAACCCAAGTGTAGCGTCAACAAATACGCTATGACGTCCGAACTTTGACCTTTGTGATCATCACTACAATAACCCATCTTTTTCCCAATAACTTGGATTAAAATGACTCTTTTATTATGTTGTAACCTGAATCAACATTCCTTCCAGGACCCGGTCGTGTCGGAAGACCCAGAAGACTTTCTTTAGTTAATAATTAAACTTAAAGACTCGTTGATGTCTCCTTCTAAAGGACACTACCTTTAGTCCACTGTCAAGAAATGTCTTAATATGATTAATGCATTTTCTTCCAGTATTAATGAATGTTGATCCTGCATCAGTATTATTTCATGTTTCTACTTTTGCTAAAAGGTTAAATCATATATTACTTCATATCCAATAAGATAAATTACTGTCTCTTTAAGGGCTTGAGTCACATGGTCTTGCTAAGCTACCCCCTCATTGGGCTTGTTGGAGATGAACTGCGCCTCGCCTGGAAAACAGACGAGAGCAGGCGGACGCAGCAGGGGGCGTGGCCAAAAGTCTGCTTTTAAGTTGGACAGATTTTCCTAAATGTAGCTCGTAGGTGATGATATGTCTGAAGATATCGCGTTAATGTCCGTAATAGCAGATGAGTTTCTTTTTCTCCAAAATCTTTATTTGAAGTTCAAAGTTTTTCAAAACAAATTCAAGAGTGAACAAGTATCAACACTAAAGTAACAAAATAATAGACATATATCAGATAGATCAGATCTGTCAAAGAAAATAAACAAGATGATGCTCTGTACTAAATGATCTGATTATAAAAATCAGACAGTAGTTTTATTAGAACTTTATAGAAAATGGAACCAGTCCCTACTGAAAACTGAAACAAATCACATTTCTCACTGTGGCCTTTATAGTGACATCATCAACGTGGCATGTATTTACAATATATATATATAAAATAACATTTTGCATTCTGCCACAGGATGTTTGGATCAAGACGTGAACCAATCAGATCTGAGATCAGGTGAGAGCCAGGCGTTTCCCGTCATGCTCTCGGTTTTGCAGCCGGTGGAGAGCAACTGCAGCGCCTTGCTCCAAAATCTGCGTCCGCCTTGATCTCACGAGGTTAGCGTTGACTACGTAGGCATGACATCAGAGCAAGTCGGCGTCAAGTCGGACAGAAATCTAACCGGCGTGCAATGGGCGCCGATCACCGGTGATCGGATCTGCGCAGAACTGGCTCATCTCGAACGCACCTATTGGTCCACGCCTCCACTCTGTTTCCCTTTAACTTAGCTTCCGTCCAGAAGTGCTCGGTTCTGATTCAGCCACTGATCAGACGGACCAGCTGAGCTGTAAACCTTTACACAGCTAAGCATTTTCCAAAAGGTGCCGGTCCTCCTGTCCGGGTCAAGCCCCGTGGGACCGATGACCCCTTTCCCCCTTGAGGTCAGACCAACACCTTTCCGCCTCTAACAACATGGGAAAGGAAGCTTCAGCTCTGTTAGCTCAACCTGCTAACCACCAGCTAACTCAGAGATGGACTCAATAGACTCCGTATCTCCGGACGCCACCGTGGCCTACGGTGGTCCAAGACCCCCACAGCCGTCCGATCCGGGCCGAGGGGGAAACCACCTCCACGCAGTCCCATCTGACTCCAGCGGTGCCGATCCACGGGAACGCAGTAAAGTAGACCACCTTCTGGTAAGGCTGGAGGCTCTGTTGATAAGCTCTACACTCCACGTAGCTTACCTCGACTAACTCTCCTCCATTTAATCCTTCACTAAATTAAGATAAAATGCCCCTAGTCGAAAATACCACAGACTCAGTCATTAGAGCTTATTTAAAGATCCATTCAGAACCAGTGGCGGCCCGTCCATAGGGGGCACTCGGGCGCCGCCCCACCAGTCCCAAGAGGAAGAAGAAGAGAAATAGGATCACAAAATATAAAAAACTAACATAAAAATAAAACTAAAGGAGCCATCCATTATATATACAATAAGTGCTGTGTATAATCTGCATTTAGGTGTAGTTTAGAAAGGTTTTCTTACTATTTTTTACTGGACCGATAGGTCGTGTTTCTTTGGGTTCTACTGCGCATGTCTGGACGGGACGCCGTCCCAACATAGCGCTGTGTTTTCTGCTCCTGACGCATGCGCACTGAGTGCAAAAAATAGGAGATCGCTCGGGACGCAGGTCTTCAGTGTCCCTGTGTGACATGCGCACAACAGCAGGAGTCTGGAGTGTTGCTCAGACCGGAACCGGAAGTTCTTGCTCTCTTTTTAATGGAGGGTAGAAAATGGATATTTATTCAAAGAATCCTTCTTTCCTGCTTGTGAAAACAAGCCGACTGATTCCATTTGTCCTGATTTCATCAACTCAATGGTGAGTGACTTCGTTTGTTTCTTTCTTTTCTTAATAACTATGTGTCTGTCGCGGATTTTCCCATTCAAAAACCCCATAGGCGGAGCTAGCCGCGGCTAGCAGTGCTAAGTCCTGATGAGTGAATTTAAACCTTAAATAGCGACATATGTTTGTTGAGGTGTATGCCGAATGTTAGAGAAATACAGGTACTGCTGATTGAATACGTTGGTTTATGTAGTTTAGCCCGTTTTTCATGCGTTTTCTCTACTTTTCATTAAATTATTATGGCGTTTTAAGGAAGTTTGGTCTGACTGGGTTTGATGGGACTTATCAGTGGATGTGACTTTATTTTGTTGTTAATTCACTTCATTAGTTGAGCTGATTGTCATGACTTGCTTGGTTAGTGGTTGTTGTCTGAATTGTAACATTAATGATCTGACTGTATTAGTTAGAGGTGGATTTATTTGTTTGTGGTGTCAGTAGAAAGATAATTGTGAATATTAAGTAATGTTTTTGACTTTGCCAGGTTGTTTTTTCCTTGAAACTTTTACAACTTCTGTTGTGACCACATTGTGGTTGTTTTTATTTTTATTTGTATCTGATTATATTGATATTATTCTAAGGTCTCCTCATGAAGACTTTATGATTTTTTTACTGTTTGATGTGTAGAATTAGACCTAACAGCACCACATTTCTAGAGAACTGGTGGTACTAGGGATTTTTACCAGAAAAATATTCAGTCAGATGAAAATATTATCATTCCCTGCCCTAGTGGTGATATGTGATTTTTTTTTTTGCGCATCTGAAAACTGACTAGCAAAAATGCGCCCCACCCAAAAACAATTTCACCAGCCGCCACTGTTCAGAACACAAATACCATCGTGTTTAAAGTTAGAACCTGCTACCTGCCTCTGCTAACTGTTATAATTGTCTGTCTGTCCTAGATGTGTATANCTGGTCTATGCTGGTTTGGTCCTGGTCTATGCTGGTTTGGTCCTGGTCTATGCTGGTTTGGTGCTGGTCTATGCTGGTTTGGTGCTGGTCTATGCTGGTTTGGTCCTGGTCTATGCTGGTTTGGTCCTGGTCTATGCTGGTTTGGTGCTGGTCTATGCTGGTTTGGTGCTGGTGTAGAGGAATAAACCGTTGTGTTTATTATACCCACCCTCTGTTAATTATTTCAGTCTATTTTAGGATTTATGGAGGTCTCTCTCTGAGCTTGTAACCTTTGATATAGCTGAGATTAATTACAGATTGACACTAGGTTCTCTAAAAACACAGGGAGTTATTTACGTACCTTTTGTTGATGAATCTGAGCCAGAGTCGTTAATTGAATCTTATATAGAAAATTTAATTCACAAAGCGGACGATAGTACACACATTTAACAGTTGAGGTAATAAGAACAGTTGCAAGTTAAACACGATGGTAATTGTGTTCTAGTTGGTTAAACTTTGAGATTAACGGCTGAGTCTGTGATGTTAGACTAGGGTTATTAATTTAGGTTAAGGAGTGAGCGGTTAGCTTATCAACAGGCCTCTGAGTTTACCAGCGATGGTTTCCTCTCACCGAGTGCCAGGTCCCACTGGATCGCCGACTGGTGGGTTGGAGTAGATCGATGGGAAGCGGGAGACCCCCCTTCGACTCGTCCTGGCCGTGCGGGAACCCTCCGGTCACCGGGCGGCCCTCAGTTGCGTCCGAGATCCGGGCCGTCAGCAGAGCCATGGCTGGTGTGAGGCAGGAGCTCGCATGTTGGTATGGAGCTAGGTGTTGTCTTCCCTCAGGGGGAGTAACAGGTCGATCAGCAGAGCCGATCGGGGTTTTGACAG
Organism: Callopanchax toddi; assembly: GCA_006937965.1. Classification (NCBI taxonomy): domain Eukaryota; kingdom Metazoa; phylum Chordata; class Actinopteri; order Cyprinodontiformes; family Nothobranchiidae; genus Callopanchax; species Callopanchax toddi. Next base: position 15,621 of record SSNR01000538.1, read on the forward strand.
GTTTCAGCTGTGTAGCTCAGGAAAACAGCTGAAGCGTGGCTCATCGAGGCTTGATGAGAACTAACATGAAAGTCAGCTCGTGGCAAGCTAAGATGGAGTTTTTGGGATCGTGGACCTATGAAATTACATTATCAAGTCACATGACCCAACCTTTAATGTCAAAGGTACCCGCTAATAAAGTAATACTGGGTTTTACCTTTAGCACAGTAGAAGTATGAAAATAATACTGAACTGGATCAACATTCTTAGTGCTGTAAGAGAAAGTGCATTAATCACATTAAGACATTTCTGTAACAGGTTAAAGTGTCATTTTAGGAAGAGACACTGAGAGTCTTTAGCTTATATAATTATTATTATTAAAAGAGTCAGGTGGATTCTTCAGAAACGACCGACCCTTGAAGGAGTGTTGATTCAGGTTAAACACAGTAAAGATCCATTATAATCCAAGTTATTGGGAAAAGCTGGAGTAGTGTTTGTGATGATCACGGGGACAGAGGTCAGAGCATCTATTGATGATGCTACACTGGTCTATGCTGGTTTGGTGCTGGTCTATGCTGGTTTGGTACTGGTCTATGCTGGTTTGGTGCTGGTCTATGCTGGTTTGGTGCTGGTCTATGCTGGTTTGGTACTGATCTATGCTGGTTTGGTACTGGTCTATGCTGGTTTGGTGCTGGTCTATGCTGGTTTGGTGCTGGTCTATGCTGGTTTGGTACTGGTCTATGCTGGTTTGGTACTGGTCTATGCTGGTTTGGTGCTGGTCAATGCTGGTTGAACTGATGGATCACTATGGACCAGCATACCAGCACCAAAACACAACATATGCTGGTAACCAGCTATGCTGGTCTATGCTGGTTTTTTCAGCAGGGCGTGTAAAACTGACAAAACTTATTAGTGATTCAACAGAAGGGTAGCCAATTATAAACCATAAATTGCTGGTTTGGTACTGGTCTATGCTGGTTTGGTGCTGGTCTATGCTGGTTTAGTTCTGGTCTATGCTGGTTTGGTACTGGTCTATGCTGGTTTGGTCCTGGTCTATGCTGGTTTGGTGCTGGTCAATGCTGGTTTGGTCCTGGTCTATGCTGGTTTGGTCCTGGTCTATGCTGGTTTGGTGCTGGTCTATGCTGGTTTGGTGCTGGTCTATGCTGGTTTGGTCCTGGTCTATGCTGGTTTGGTGCTGGTCAATGCTGGTTGAACTGATGGATCACTATGGACCAGCATACCAGCACCAAAACACAACATATGCTGGTAACCAGCTATCCTGGTCTATGCTGGTTTGGTGCTGGTCTATGCTGGTTTGGTACTGGTCTATGCTGGTTTGGTGCTGGTCTATGCTGGTTTGGTGCTGGTCTATGCTGGTTTGGTGCTGGTCTATGCTGGTTTGGTACTGATCTATGCTGGTTTGGTACTGGTCTATGCTGGTTTGGTGCTGGTCAATGCTGGTTGAACTGATGGATCACTATGGACCAGCATACCAGCACCAAAACACAACATATGCTGGTAACCAGCTATGCTGGTCTATGCTGGTTTTTTCAGCAGGGCGTGTAAAACTGACAAAACTTATTAGTGATTCAACAGAAGGGTAGCCAATTATAAACCATAAATATAGAGTTTATAACGCTACACAAGCTAGAAACAAAGAAGGGAGATTTCAGTTTGTGTTTTGTTTTCTGTAATGTCTGAATGTTGTCCGTGTGTTCCTGTTATAAATAATAAGCCGGTGTAGGAACCACGTCTGCTCGGGCTGCCAGTTCGGCTCGGGGCCTGCGCCTGCCGATTACGTGCCACTAGCTGATTGGCTGAACGTACGACGAACTGGAGTCACCACGTTCGTAAAAGTTACTTTATCACGTTAACGCTGAAGCTTTTGATTGGTCACGATTATAGTCCTTAACTGGAGTAAGGACTACAACTTATTTTTGAACAAATCTTTAGATTTATTTACAGCAGAACTAACGAAATATACAGAATAATCCTACATTTATACAAACAACCAGGCCTGCTGAATATGTAAACACAAGGAACACGTTCACATATAAAAACCGTTGTGCTTTTTTGGCACAGTCTGATGTTGGTTTGATGTAGTTTCACACTCTTTACTAAAAAACCGGCAATATCGTGTTTTTATTAACAAATTACAGTTATAAAGAAAACATTAAGAAACGTGTATTTATGAACAAACCTGCTAAACTCTTTACAAAACATGTGTTAAAGAACAGCATTGATAGGGGTTTACAGTGTATTTTGTCCGAGTGGCTTTGCCGTAGTGTGACGTCGTCGGTAGGAGAAGGACCCCGAGCCGATCGGGTACAGTACCTACACCGGCTGTTACTTCCTGCTCTTTGCTCTCTGACTTCTTTTGTTCACCCTTTTTTCACTTTTATTTATTTTTTCATTAGTATAAAAAACAATGTCATGCCTTCCAAGTCTTCATCTCCAGCAGTTTCACTGAAAAAAAATAATGATAAATGAATAAAATAAAGTAAAGAAAAAATAAAAATAAAACTTTGGGAAAAGAACAACCACACCTTGTCCAGAGTAAGAACAACAACATGTAGCATTATTTCACCTATTGACAGGTTACTAGTATATCCATATACATTTACATATGTACATTTGTATACATCTATATACCTAATTACTCTCATACATGTACATTTATCTACACTTCTACATTCTATGAGGTTCAGGTGGGTGGGTAGTGTCTTTTAGTCTTTCAGTCCACATTTAGCTTACGGTTTCTGGCGTGTTCTTCCCATTCCCCCAGTGTTTAACAAAGACATCCGTGTTATTTTTTCCATCTTGTCAATGTTCTGGTCACCTCATGCCATTCTTCAGTAGTCGGGTCACTCTGTACCATCCAGTTTTTGACTAGTTGGTTAGTTATTCCCTTTATAAAGCTGTATTTGCTCCAGCAGACGAACTGGTTGAACGTTACTGGTCCATTCACAGCCGAGACTCACCTGTAAATACCTGTCAGGTGTTACACTATGGCTGTTAAAAGATCTTTAGAAAGAGAAGTTTGCATAAAATGGGACCTTAAATAATTTCAAATGATGATCATTTCACTCCAACCTGTTTAGACGTTTTAGATGATCGGAGTGTTTCTTCAGAGCTCCAATCAGACACAGCTCTGGAGCTGCTTGTTAAAGCGGTAAAATGTCAGGAGTAAACATTCAGTCCAGTGTGCTGTTGTGTCGCATTTAGACACAAAACAAGGATTTGAGAACATTTAGGACTTGGTGCTGTAAATACCCAGCAGCAGGACGGGCATGTGGTTAAGCTGGATGGACAGGAAGTGTCCAGGAAGACGCTGGTCTCCTGCCATTCCACCAGTGTAAAGCCAACCGGAGCGCGAAGGAGCTGGAAAAATGTAGGTTTAATCTGAGAAGGAGCCGTGTTCAGTGGGAAGCCACATGTCAGTGGGTTTGGATAAAGCAGACAGGCTGTAAACATTCCAGAGAGGACCAAACTACCAGAGATTCCATCAAACCCCCCGAGGCTTACACGCCCCTCGATAAACCGGCTGATAGGACTGTAAATGGATTGTTGGAAGAGGGACTTTTCCCGTTTCAGAGGACTTTCCCCCGTCGTGGGGAGTGAGTTAATATCAGGACACTGGGAGGGATCATGTTTAGTTCCATCGAGGAGCACAGCTGTTAAAAGGAAAACCTAGAGCACTCAGGCTGAATACGGACATGTAGGATTAGATATGCAACCAGGAAGGAAGTGCTATCGTTCATAGCACACCCTGCCTGGCCTCACATCCTAACGCCGCTCTCAACTTGTAGAACTGACATATCCTGCTGACAGGTTCTCCAACAGTCCGGGTCATCGACACGCTGCCAAGATGAAGTCAATCTAACTGTCTGTTATCACAGAACAAATACGACGAGGAAGTGAGGCGTCAGGGAGCTCCTCTTTAATCCAAGAAACTAAAGGGATATTTGGGTGATTTTGTGTTCTAGAACAGCGCCACACAGTGGCGCCTCGTCTCAGCCATCCTAAGCCTGTCTCTGCTGAACCAGATGGACCAGTTTGAAGCTCTGATGAGGATCCAGACCAGGATCCATCATGTTTCACTGAGATGTGGTTCAGGATCAGACCCAGACTCAGGATGCATCTGTAGTGTTATCAAATACGCTATGACCTCTGACCCCTGTGACCATCACAAACACTAATCCATCTTTTTCCCAATAATATGGATTACAATGACCTCTTTATTCTGTTTTAACCTGAATCAACATTCTTCCAAGGGTCCGGTCGTGCCAGAAGACTCCACAGGACTCTTTAGTTATAATAATAAACTTAAAGACTCTCAGTGTCTCTTCCTAAAATGACACTTTAATCTACGGCTCAGAAACGTTTTAATATGATTAATGCATTTCCTCCCACAGCATTATGAATGTTTGACCCAGCTTCAGTATTATTTCATATTTTACTTTGCTAAAAGGTTAAATCAACATTATTTATGTTCATACTTCATTAAGGTGAACTACAGTTTTAAAGATCTGAGTCACTTGACTTGTTAGAACCTCTCCCATAGGCCCACCTCACCACTCAGTTCCATCTTAACCTCTCCACTTCCGGAGATACGAGAGTTCTGGTCTAGACACTGATCAGACAAGACCTGCTAGCTGTCAGCCTCTACACAGCTAAGCTCTTTCCTAAGCTGCCGGCTCTTCCCTGGACGGGTACCATCAGCCCGTTGAGCCGATGACTGGTCTTTTCCCCTGAGGTCCGACCACACGTCCGCCTCGCTCCACGACATGGGAAAAGATGACACTGCTCTGTTAGCTCAACCTGCTAACCCCCAGCTAATCCAAACATGGCTCCACTGACCCCGCATCCAAGGACGATGTCCGCAGCCTACGGCGGTCCCAACCTTCACGGCGTCCCACCTGGCTCTACGATCGGCGTTGATCCCGGAGCGGCGTACAGTGAGTCAACCCACATCCTGGTAAAGCTGACAGGCTATGTTGATAAAAGCTAACAACTTTAGCTCACTCAAACCAGTAACTGATCCATCAAGTAACTCCTCCATTCAATCCGTAAACTAAATGAAGTTAAATCCCCTAGTCTCATAACATCATGTGACTCAGATTGTTAAAACTTCTTTTAAAGATCAACTAAGAACACTATGTCATCGTGTTGACCAAAAGCTTGAACACTGCTACCTCTTGCTTATCTGTTGTACTGTCTTCCGTCTTTTTATAATAAACTTGTAAAGTCTTATTCCGACTCAGACTTCTCTTCGTCAATATTAAAATACATAATCTACTCCCTGTAACATCTGCAGAACCTAGAGTTCCTGTGGATTCTAGTGAGTGAAAGCTTCAGAGAGCCTCCTCTGTGTCAGACTGACAAAACAAAGCTAGATCTCTACAGAAGTGTGTGCAAATTATAAACTAAAAAATTGAGTTTATAACGCTACAACCGAAATATTGGACACCAAAAATTTTTGGCCGAACGTGACCCCAAAAGTGCACTTTCAGTTTTCGGATGAAACACCCAAATCACCAAATAAAACATGGCCGAAAGACATGATGTCACGAGCAAACAGCGCAGCCAGCACGTGGGAAAAGGATAAAGGGAATTCTGCATGCAGCGTTGTACGGCACGCCGCGTCAAGAACGGGTCCTGAGAGAGAAGGAGACTCGCCAAAACCGTGGCGTATCCCGCGGCACAGCGCTGACGTCTCCATCACAACAAACAACACTCTGGTTCTGGTCTGGTTCTGGTCCTGGTCTGGTTCTGGTCGGACTCGGGTCCACTCTGGGCTGGACTGGGATGAAAGCCCAGCATGATCTTACAGGTGATGTTCTGTCCGGGAGGCACCGTGTCACGCGTGTATGCCACCTGTCACACTGAGCCGAGCACCACTCCAGCACTCTGCAGCAGGTGGAGCAAGATAAAACGAGTCGCTGCGAGGACGAGTTGCTGTGATCTGGACCAGCTCAAAATCACGAGCATAGAGAGTGAAATAAGTCCAGACCGCAGCGCTGACGTCTTCGGTGTGTTTCAGGGGTTAGGAGCCAGCGTGTCTGCAGTGAGGACTCATTTCATAATCTCTGCTCGGGGCTTTGAGCTGGTCCGGACCACAACGAGTCGTCCTCTCTAAAGAACAACTGAAATCATTTGGATTCAAATGTGTTTGTCAATAAGTCAAAAGAAGAAAACGGGCCTGTTGACTGTTTCAAAGACAGATGAAGGTATGTGACCTGTCAAAGTTCACAGCTTGTATAGCTGTTAAATGTAGGTGCGTCACATGACGTACTATGACGCATCTCTGAGGTTCCACAAGTACCTGAGAAAATCTGAGCAGAGCGGAGCCTGTTGGTCTGCTGGGCAGAGCGTTTTGAGGAGGAAGGGGCAGCGCCGCCCACTCTGTCTGGACCTTTTCCTCCCAGTCATTCCCAGCAGCGTGGCGATGACTTATAGAGGAGAGGAGACCACATCCCATGCCTCGGGTGCATCCTCAGCATTCGACGGAGATGATCCTCATTATTAAAACGGATTAAATGATCACAAACATGTTTCCTCAGCTAGTGCCGTGACTAGTTTTAATGACTAGTTTTAATGACTAGTTTTAAAATCTTTACAACTCCTCACTTTGTCTAACGCTTCACCTAAAGGTACGTTTGGATCACTGTGAAGTCACATTCTATCAGTGATTTATCTACATAAACATGACATCACTACTAATGGATGGAATGTAAAACAGGAAGTGGTCCTCCTACTGGAGAAATACTCATGGTTTCAGCCACATCAGGAAAGACGATCATTTGATCAGTTTGAGCAGGAGTTATACAGTTTATGACCAGCTTACAGACCGAGGTCATGTGTCGTGTGCACACGCGTGTCGAGGTGTTTTGGGAGGAGCCGTGGGACGTTGGATTCAGAAATTGCTCTCTTGCTGAAAAACCTCACATACAGCCTTTAAGTTTCTCCTCAACACTGATGATAACATGACAGAGCTGGAGGACATTGTGTCGTTGCCTCATAGCTCATTTTCCTTGTAGACATGACGGAGTCTATTTTATGGGAATCGTTCTGGTTTTGCTGTAATTGATAGACTTAACAAGACTATTCCACAAAACAAGTTTCCACAATTTACAACAGAAAGTGTCCTTAAACATCCACAGCTCTCAGAAGCTGCTGCTCTGCTTTCATCTGAGCTGTTTTCACTCCCCTCAAGCCTTTTGTTCCCAGAAGAAAGTCTGTAAAAAGCATCCAGTGTGGTAAAGATGTTAAGAAGTCACATGCTGAAGAAACTAATTATATAGTGGGTGATTTCACCAGTCTAGGTTTTAGGTTCTCTCAGTTCAGACCTGGAATACGGTGAAACTGTTTCAGGAAAACCTGCCCATCCAGACCCCCCACCCCCCACGCCCACTCTTCCTAAGAAATGAGCAACATTTGTTACGAGTGAGTCAAGTGAGGTTGTTGCTCAGGTTAGTGTGTGACATGAATCATGCTTCCATGTGATGTTCTAGTCCTAAAGACTTCCTTCAGAGGCTCGTCTGTTCATAGTAAAGGTAGGTAGGATCTTCTAGTGGTCTATGATGGACAGGAAGGACCTTCTAGTGGTCTGTGATGGACAGGAAGGACCTTCTAGTGGTCCGTGATGGACAGGAAGGACCTTCTAGTGGTCTGTGATGGACAGGAAGGATCTTCTAGTGGTCTGTGATGGACAGGAAGGATCTTCTAGTGGTCTGTGATGGACAGGAAGGACCTTGTAATGGTCTGTGATGGACAGGAAGGACCTTCTAGTGGTCTGTGATGGACAGGAAGGACCTTCTAGTGGTCTGTGATGGACAGGAAGGATCTTCTAGTGGTCTGTGATGGACAGGAAGGATCTTCTAGTGGTCTGTGATGGACAGGAAGGACCTTGTAATGGTCTGTGATGGACAGGAAGGACCTTCTAGTGGTCTGTGATGGACAGGAAGGACCTTCTAGTGGTCTGTGATGGACAGAAGGATCTTCTAGTGGTCTGTGATGGACAGGAAGGATCTTCTAGTCGTCTGTGATGGACAGGAAGGACCTTCTAGTGGTCTGTGATGGACAGGAAGGACCTTCTAGTGGTCTGTGATGGACAGGAAGGATCTTCTAGTGGTCTGTGATGGACAGGAAGGATCTTCTAGTGGTCTATGATGGACAGAAATGACCTTCTAGTGGTATGTGATGGATAGGAAGGATCTTCTAGTGGTCTATGATGGACAGAAATGACCTTCTAGTGGTCTGTAATGGACAGGAAGGATCTTCTAATGGTATGTGATGGACAGGAAGGACCTTCTAGTGG
>SSNR01000538.1:38413-47392 GCA_006937965.1 Callopanchax toddi
TAACCTCTAACCTCAGGGTTATAACCTCCCTCAGGGTTCTAACCTCGGGGTTCTAACCTCAGGGTTCTAACCTCAGAGTTCTAACCTCTAATCTCAGGGTTCTAACCTCAGGGTTCTAACCTCTAACCTCAGGGTTCTAACCTCAGAGTTCTAACCTCTAACCTCAGGGTTCTAACCTCGGGGTTCTAACCTCAGTGTTCTAACCTCTAACCTCAGGGTTCTAACCTCTAACCTCAGGGTTCTAACCTCTAACCTCGGGGTTCTAACCTCAGTGTTCTAACCTCTAACCTCAGGGTTCTAACCTCAGTGTTCTAACCTCTAACCTCAGGGTTCTAACCTCAGAGTTCTAACCTCTAACCTCAGGGTTCTAACCTCAGAGTTCTAACCTCTAACCTCAGGGTTCTAACCTCGGGGTTCTAACCTCAGTGTTCTAACATCTAACCTCAGGGTTATAACCTCCCTCAGGGTTCTAACCTCGGGGTTCTAACCTCAGGGTTCTAACCTCAGAGTTCTAACCTCTAACCTCAGGGTTCTAACCTCGGGGTTCTAACCTCAGTGTTCTAACCTCTAACCTCAGGGTTCTAACCTCTAACCTCAGGGTTCTAACCTCTAACCTCAGAGTTCTAACCTCTAACCTCGGGGTTCTAACCTCAGGGTTCTAACCTCAGAGTTCTAACCTCGGGGTTCTAACCTCAGTGTTCTAACCTCTAACCTGAGGGTTCTAACCTCAGAGTTCTAACCTCTAACCTCAGAGTTCTAACCTCGGGGTTCTAACCTCAGTGTTCTAACCTCTAACCTGAGGGTTCTAACCTCTAACCTCGGGGTTCTAACCTCAGGGTTCTAACCTCAGAGTTCTAACCTCGGGGTTCTAACCTCAGTGTTCTAACCTCTAACCTGAGGGTTCTAACCTCAGAGTTCTAACCTCTAACCTCAGGGTTCTAACCTCAGAGTTCTAACCTCTAACCTCAGGGTTCTAACCTCAGGGTTCTAACCTCTAACTTCAGAGTTCTAACCTCTAACCTCAGGGTTATAACCTCCCTCAGGGTTCTAACCTCGGGGTTCTAACCTCAGGGTTCTAACCTCAGAGTTCTAACCTCTAATCTCAGGGTTCTAACCTCAGGGTTCTAACCTCAGTGTTCTAACCTCTAACCTCAGAGTTCTAACCTCTAACCTCAGGGTTCTAACCTCTAACCTCAGGGTTTTAACCTCTAACTTCAGAGTTCTAACCTCTAACCTCAGGGTTATAACCTCCCTCAGGGTTCTAACCTCGGGGTTCTAACCTCAGGGTTCTAACCTCAGTGTTCTAACCTCTAACCTCAGGGTTCTAACCTCGGGGTTCTAACCTCAGTGTTCTAACCTCTAACCTCAGAGTTCTAACCTCTAACTTCAGAGTTCTAACCTCTAACCTCAGGGTTATAACCTCCCTCAGGGTTCTAACCTCAGTGTTCTAACCTCTAACCTCAGAGTTCTAACCTCTAACCTCAGGGTTCTAACCTCTAACTTCAGAGTTCTAACCTCTAACCTCAGGGTTATAACCTCCCTCAGGGTTCTAACCTCGGGGTTCTAACCTCAGGGTTCTAACCTCAGAGTTCTAACCTCGGGGTTCTAACCTCAGTGTTCTAACCTCTAACCTCAGGGTTCTAACCTCAGAGTTCTAACCTCTAACCTCAGGGTTCTAACCTCTAACCTCAGGGTTCTAACCTCGGGGTTCTAACCTCAGGGTTCTAACCTCAGAGTTCTAACCTCTAACCTCAGGGTTCTAACCTCTAACTTCAGAGCTCTAACCTCTAACCTCTGACTTCTAACCTCTAACCTCAGGGTTCTAACCTCAGAGTTCTAACCTCTAACCTCAGGGTTCTAACCTCAGAGTTCTAACCTCTAACCTCAGGGTTCTAACCTCGGGGTTCTAACCTCAGTGTTCTAACCTCTAACCTCAGAGTTATAACCTCTAACCTCGGGGTTCTAACCTCAGGGTTCTAACCTCAGGGTTCTAACCTCGGGGTTCTAACCTCAGAGTTCTAACCTCTAACCTCAGGGTTCTAACCTCGGGGTTCTAACCTCAGTGTTCTAACCTCTAACCTCAGGGTTCTAACCTCAGGGTTCTAACCTCTAACCTCAGGGTTATAACCTCAGAGTTCTAACCTCTAACCTCAGGGTTCTAACCTCTAACCTCAGGGTTCTAACCTCAGGGTTCTAACCTCTAACCTCAGGGTTCTAACCTCTAACCTCAGGGTTCTAACCTCAGAGTTCTAACCTCTAACCTCAGGGTTCTAACCTCTAACCTCAGGGTTCTAACCTCGGGGTTCTAACCTCAGTGTTCTAACCTCTAACCTCAGGGTTCTAACCTCTAACCTCAGGGTTCTAACCTCTAACCTCAGAGTTCTAACCTCTAACCTCAGGGTTCTAACCTCGGGGTTCTAACCTCAGTGTTCTAACCTCTAACCTCAGGGTTCTAACCTCTAACCTCAGGGTTCTAACCTCTAACCTCAGGGTTCTAACCTCTAACTTCAGAGTTCTAACCTCTAACCTCAGGGTTCTAATCTCTAACCTCAGGGTTCTAACCTCCGTCAGGGTTCTAACCTCGGGGTTCTAACCTCAGGGTTCTAACCTCAGAGTTCTAACCTCTAATCTCAGGGTTCTAACCTCGGGGTTCTAACCTCAGTGTTCTAACCTTTAACCTCAGGGTTCTAACCTCAGGGTTCTAACCTCTAACCTCAGGGTTCTAACCTCAGAGTTCTAACCTCTAACCTCAGGGTTCTAACCTCTAACCTCAGGGTTCTAACCTCTAACCTCAGAGTTCTAACCTCAAACCTCAGGGTTCTAACCTCAGGGTTCTAACCTCTAACTTCAAAGTTCTAACCTCTAACCTCAGGGTTCTAACCTCTAACTTCAGAGTTCTAACCTCTAACCTCAGGGTTCTAACCTCTAACCTCAGGGTTCTAACCTCTAACTTCAGAGTTCTAACCTCTAACCTCAGAGTTCTAACCTCTAACCTCAGAGTTCTAACCTCAAACCTCAGGGTTATAACCTCTAACTTCAGAGTTCTAACCTCTAACCTCAGGGTTCTAACCTCTAACCTCAGGGTTCTAACCTCTAACTTCAGAGTTCTAACCTCTAACCACAGGGTTCTAACCTCTAACTTCAGAGTTCTAACCTCTAACCTCAGGGTTCTAACCTCTAACCTCAGGGTTCTAACCTCTAACTTCAGAGTTCTAACCTCTAACCTCTGGGTTCTAACCTCTAACCTCAGGGTTCTAACCTCGGGGTTCTAACCTCAGGGTTCTAACCTCTAACCTCAGGGTTCTAACCTCAGAGTTCTAACCTCTAACCTCAGGGTTCTTACCTCGGGGTTCTAACCTCAGGGTTCTAACCTCAGAGTTCTAACCTCTAACCTCAGGGTTATAACCTCGGGGTTCTAACCTCAGTGTTCTAACCTCTAACCTCAGGGTTCTAACCTCAGAGTTCTAACCTCTAACCTCAGGGTTATAACCTCTAACCTCAGGGTTCTAACCTCAGGGTTCTAACCTCTAACCTCAGGGTTCTAACCTCAGAGTTCTAACCTCTAACCTCAGGGTTCTAACCTCAGAGTTCTAACCTCTAACCTCAGGGTTATAACCTCTAACCTCAGGGTTCTAACCTCAGGGTTCTAACCTCTAACCTCAGGGTTTTAACCTCAGAGTTCTAACCTCTAACCTCAGGGTTCTAACCTCGGGGTTCTAACCTCAGTGTTCTAACCTCTAACCTCAGGGTTCTAACCTCAGGGTTCTAACCTCTAACCTCAGGGTTCTAACCTCAGAGTTCTAACCTCTAACCTCAGGGTTCTAACCTCTAACCTCAGGGTTCTAACCTCGGGGTTCTAACCTCAGGGTTCTAACCTCAGAGTTCTAACCTCTAACCTCAGGGTTCTAACCTCTAACCTCAGGGTTCTAACCTCGGGGTTCTAACCTCAGGGTTCTAACTTCAGAGTTCTAACCTCTGACCTCAGGGTTATAACCTCGGGGTTCTAACCTCAGTGTTCTAACCTCTAACCTCAGACCTCTAACCTCAGGGTTCTAACCTCGGGGTTCTAACCTCAGTGTTCTAACCTCTAACCTCATGGTTATAACCTCTAACCTCAGGGTTATAACCTCGGGGTTCTAACCTCAGTGTTCTAACCTCTAACCTCAGGGTTCTAACCTCAGTGTTCTAACCTCTAACCTCAGGGTTCTAACCTCAGAGTTCTAACCTCTAACCTCAGGGTTCTAACCTCAGGGTTCTAACCTCAGAGTTCTAACCTCTAACCTCAGGGTTCTAACCTCTAACCTCAGGGTTCTAACCTCGGGGTTCTAACCTCAGGGTTCTAACCTCAGAGTTCTAACCTCTAACCTCAGGGTTCTAACCTCGGGGTTCTAACCTCAGGGTTCTAACCTCAGAGTTCTAACCTCTAACCTCAGGGTTCTAACCTCAGAGTTCTAACCTCTAACCTCAGGGTTCTAACCTCTAACCTCAGGGTTCTAACCTCAGGGTTCTAACCTCTAACCTCAGGGTTCTAACCTCTAACCTCAGGTTTCTAACCTCAGAGTTCTAACCTCTAACCTCAGGGTTCTAACCTCAGGGTTCTAACCTCTAACCTCAGGGTTCTAACCTCAGAGTTCTAACCTCTAACCTCAGGGTTCTAACCTCAGAGTTCTAACCTCAGGGTTCTAACCTCTAACCTCAGGGTTCTAACCTCTAACCTCAGGGTTCTAACCTCTAACTTCAGAGTTCTAACCTCTAACCTCAGGGTTCTAACCAGGGGCGTGGCTACGGGTGGGCCTGAGCGGGCCTGGGCCCACCCACTGTGTTCCTGGGCCCACCCAATCAAATGACTTCCTCAACAAAATTATATATATTTTTGTTTTATTTTTGAGGGATCTCATTTAAGTCATCATGAAATGAAATAGAACAGAGTAAATTTGACATCAACAGCATGAATGTGTTGTGGTGATTTCATAACTATGACATCATTTGTAAGTCTTGCTCTCATTGGCTATTTTGAATAATTTCGGAACTCTCCAGACGAGCTACGGTAACAGCGCTACTGTGCGTATCTGCTGTGACTTGTAGTGTCAACCAAAGCATTTAAGACATGGCAAAACAAATCTTCATTTCAAAATGTTTCAAAAATCAAAAAGTGGAGGACCTGTCCTGTGTTCCAGGGTTAATGTGCTTTTTGTTCAAAGATCTTTCTGTCGGTTTCTGACAGGTTCCTCTCTTCTGCGGTTCACATTTTGCAGCCTCCCGCGACCCGGATAAGCGGAAGAAGACGAGACGATTTTGCAGCCTTGTACTTTCGCGAAATGTTTTGTGCAACTTTGCATGCTTTAAACTTTTTTTTTACAGCGCAGTGTTGATGCGTCCTGACGATTTCCTCCATGGAGCAGAGCGCAGTGCGTCCTGACTCCCTTTTGCGCGCTGACCAAGAGTCTGGATGAGTAGCGCCCTTATGCTCCTTCCCTTTATGAGCTTCTTTTCTACAGCAAGGTGGGAATGAAAATCTACACTTCCACAAGTAGAAATGATGCTTTTAACTGATTGACAGACTGCAGAATCAGAACCATGGAGCAGCATGATGTCTCCAAACGGTGTGCTCTGCGCTCCTCTCTTTTTCCTCTCTCTCTCTCTCTCTCTCTCTCTCTCTCTCTCTCTCTCTCTCTCTCTCTCTCTCTCTCTCTTTCTGTGTCAGACCTGAAATAATGAACGTGTTTGACCCGATGGCTCGGGCTGAAATTGAGACCTCTAGTGATAAACACAGAGCAGCTCTCAGATCACTTCTCTCAGCATCTGCTGTGTGTTAATGTTTTTTTTTTTTTTTTTTTTACCGCAACGAGGTGTCCGTCAGACGCGATCAGAAACATCAATGAAGTTATTTATTAAGCCGTTCTGATGATCAGGTTGTGTTTAAACGAGATCAGTGTGATAATGTTAATGCCTGTCTGAGAGAAGTGTATAAAGTTTGCAGTGAGGGGTTTTACAGGCTTAAAACTTCTGGAATAACTGTAAAAATATAAAACTGATTCTTGGCGGATTTCACCGCAATTGCGAGTTATTTTTAGAACGTAACTCCCAGAATAAACGAGGAATCACTGTATGTACCCATATCTGCTTAAACAAAAGTGACATTTACAAATACACTTATTTTCAATTACATTTTTGGGCCCACCCATTTTTTATTAGGCCCGGCCGAAAATCTATTTCTGGCTACGCTACTGGTTCTAACCTCAGAGTTCTAACCCCAGCTGCCTCTGCTCAGCTCGTACTGAGAGAACGTGTTTTTTTCAGAAATCAGATAAAACTCTGCCTGAGGAGGTCCAGAGTCTGATGTTGGGTCAGAACACATTGAGAGACGTGTTTAGCTAAAGGCCAGGACAGGAGTCTGAGTTCTAACCTCAGGGTTATAACCTCAGGGTTCTAACCTCGGGGTTCTAACCTCTAACCTCAGGGTTCTAACCTCGGGGTTCTAGCCTCATCCCACTGACAGCATGTTGCTGCTGTTCCTAATATTCCGTCACCTCCACTGGTTTTACAGGAAGAACCTGAAAGTTTCAGTTTTGAGTTGACCCAGATGAGTCTGAATCCAAAGCACACGTGTGCTCCGGGTCCAGCTGGTCCTGGACTAGCAAAAGAAAGACCCTGCAACAGACCCTGTAAAAACCAAAACTGGGTCCTGGACTTCCAGGTTTCACCCCAGGACCTGTCCTGTTCTGGTTCCTGATCAGATCCAGAATCTTGAGGGATCCCAGAGGCAGTCCGGTTTCTGACAGGAAGGCCTTCTGCTGAGCACATACCAGGGTCCGGCCCACATGTCAGCTGCTGTTTTTCATTAAGACCCAGTGAGTGGGGAGGAGACGGAAACGTCCAGGGGGAGGGGTTAGGACCAGCTGGATGTGGTGGAGCCAGTCTGTGTTTACTCCAGCTGTGAGCAGCAGGACAGAACAACAACAACCTGAATGAAACCTGTAACAACCTTCAGCCAAACACAAGGGTCTGAGATTATTCAGACACGCTGTTCACAGCAACAGGAAGTGGTCAGAGATCTGGACCTGCTGAACCAGTCTCCTGGTGTCCTGACTAGGATGGACCTACAGGACTGGGCTGGGTCTCGATGGAGGAGGTGGTCTTGGATGGTTTAGAGATCCGACCTCCATCCGACACAACGACCACATGAACACTGCCAAACACCCTTCCATAGCCAGGTTTGTGTTGCATTCTGGGATCAGGAGGACACACACACATGAGTAGCTCCTAGCTAGCTGTAAATGAAGTGAGGGTTAGCTCTCTGATATTTGAGACAGAACCACCTCGTTTTGCTGATGTTTTTCCCTCTCTGGTTTGTATCTTTGTGTTCTTTGTCTAAACGTTGGTGGCGGTGTGGATGAGTGGGTCCTGAGGCCGTAAAGGGGCGGGATGTCCCCGTCCCTCCATCCATTAGCTTAGCCAAAACAAGTCTGGTACCTTATTCCATCTGGTTCACAGGGTCCTCCATAAACCAGAGGCTACAACACTGAGCCATGTTTCTGTCCAACCAGGGAGGACCACAGGATAAACGCAGCAGGGCGTGACTCCGGTAACAGGCAGAGACTCCCCCTGTCTAAACAACAGCTAGAGGAAGAGTGGCGTAACACAACTCTGTTTCCACGCTGAGCATAAATGTTTGTGTAGAGTCACTTGTCTGGTTAATGGGGGATTCCAGCTATAAAAATAAACACTGGGTGACTTCCCTCCTGCTGCGGTTTGTAGTCACGGTCAGCAGCGGTCAGCAGAAGACACACCCTCAGAGGAGACTCACCACGGAGCGACGGACACATCCGAACGGGAACAACTCACTTCTAAACAAACAGTAACATAACCAGGAAGTGAGCTCATTTCACCTCTTTGAAAGGTCAATGGACAAAAGGACGTCTGGAATTCAACCTGTGAGAACAGCCACCATCATTAACACGACGTCACATGATCAATCAATAGATTATTTACCAAAATACAAAACAGTTTCATCTATCTCCAAGTCCTGAATGAAATATTCAGACGATTTAAACATCCTGATCTCTGATGTTGGCCTACTGTCTACAGTCAGGGAGCCCCAGATCCCATGAGGACCAGGTCCCATGAGTACCAGGTCCTGAATGCTCCTCAGTACCGATCACATGGTCAGTGATAACACGTCGACGTGCTTCACTTCCTGTTGCAGGGCGCTGCGAAGGAGACTCACAGGCTACAGTCTTAAAAATAACCCATTCGTTTTTACAATCTCACTATTTTTCCTAATTTGATTCATCGCTTTCTCCAGTCTGCATCCTGATCACCCCATAGTCTGACCCCTCAGACTTTATTTAGTCAAAAACTTGTCAAAACTGAAGGATGATCAATATCATGGGTGTAGATGTGGTGTGGACAGAGGTGACGCGTTCCCACCAATAAATCAATCTAAGGGCAGAAACACCAATAACACGTAGAGACCAGTGGACTGAGGTGGTGAGCGGACCTGTGTCCAGGAGGAGGAGGTGGATCTGGATCAACCAGGATGCAGTCTGGGTTAAACCCTACCCTAAACCCTAACCCCTTCCCAGGCAGAGGCGGGACTGGCCATCGGGCATTTTCATGGTGATGCAACTTTGGTCCGGTCTGGACCGGGCTGGTCCAGTCCAGTCCAAACCAGGCCAGTCTGGACCGGAGCGGTCCGGTCTGGACCGGGCTGGTCCAGTCTAGTCCAAACCGGGCCAGTCTGGACCGGAGCGGTCCGGTCTGGACCAGCCAAAACAGCCCAGTCTTCAAGCCAAAATATGAAGTAAATCACAGTGCTGCGACCGGGCCGGTCTGGTCCAAACAGGGCCGGTCTAGTCCGGTCCAAACCGGGCCAGTCCAGTCCAAACAGGGCCGGTCCGGACCGGGCTGGTCCGGTCACAGCACTGTGATTTACTTCTTGTTTTGGCTTGAGGACCCCCCCCCCCCCCCCCCCCCCCC
>SSNR01000538.1:56967-69195 GCA_006937965.1 Callopanchax toddi
AGCAAGGCTCTCGATTTACCGGTCGGTCTACGTCCCAATCCTCACCTGGTCATGAGCTTTGGGTAATGACCGAAAGAACAAGGTCGCGGATACAAGCGGCTGAAATGAGTTTCCTCCGCAGGGTGTCCGGGCTCAGCCTTAGGGATAGGGGGAGGAGCTCGGACATCCGGGAGAGACTCGGAGTAGAACCGCTGCTCCTCCATGTAGAGAGGAGACAGTTTAGGTGGTTCAGGCATCTTGTTAGGACGCCTCCTGGACGCCTCTCCAGGGAGGTGTTTCAGGCATGTCCTGCCGGCAGGAGGCCCCCGGGTCGACCCAGGACACGCTGGAGAAAATCTATCTCTGGTTTGGCCCTGGAGCGCCTTGGGGTCCTGCAGGAGGAGCTGGTAGAAGTGGCTGGGGAGAAGACCGTCTGGAACTCCCTGATTGGGATGCTGCCCCCGCGACCCGGACCCGGATAAGCGGAAGAAGACGAGACGAGACAAAGTATGAGTATACAACTTCAGTTTCGAACTGATAAAAGTATCAACATCTGTGCATCCCTACCTTGTCTACCTGAGCCCCCCCCCTTTAAAAAACACGGAGCGCTCATCCTCACAAACGTTAGCTAACAGTCATGGTGACGCTACGAGCAAAGGTAGATGGTTGATCAACGAGTTCCTCCCTTCATCTGAGACCCTGAAGACCCACCAATGAGAAGAGAGGTGGGTGGGGCTTAGAGAAGCTCTGCCCCACCCAACGGCCCCGCCCATTATAAAGTAAAGTTTATCTTCAGGAGGTTGGATGAAGAACATCAGCTGACCTTAAAGTCAGGGTCAGTCTGACCAATCTGACCTCTGACCTGTTAGTGAGATGACTCAGAGAGAGGGATGATATGGAGCTGTAAATTATTATCAGGATTTGAACCCTTTACATGACCTTTACCGTAAAGTAAAAGGTGAGGAGTTGGGAGATGTTTTTAAATGACTCTTATAAGTGTAAAGAATGATCCAAACAATAACACTCATGCAGTGCAGTTTTTGAATATCTCCTCCCCTCATAAGTCGCTGGAGGACCGACCTGTTCCGTTGGAGGTGTGGCTACTGGTTTTTATACATTCCCAGTGTTCTCTAGTGTCAATCAGAGCCTTAGGAGTCGCTCTGATGCTTCTGTTCTCTGAAGCAGAAGCTGATTCGTAGGTCAGCTGGAAACAGCAGGTGTTCTCATTATTATTAACGATCTGCACACCCCTCTCTTCTGATTGGCTCTAGGTATCTGATCCTGAATGTGACAGTAAAATAAAGCTACTATCTCAGCAGATATGTTACAGACTAACCCAACAGCTGCTCCTAAAGACTTTCTCCTCCTCACTTCCTCTAAAAACCGTAAGCTAGTGGAGGGCCGTTATCGGCGTTAAGACGCCGCGTTATCGCCAGACTCTTTACCGCACGACAAAAAAATATCACCGTTCATCTAATTGGGCTCCTGGGTTTGTACCAGCTATCACCAGATGGCAGACTCCGATCCTGATCCGGACCAGTTCTTTCTGGAGTCCGGACCCAATTTACAAAATAAAAGCCTGAAACAAACACGTAGGTCCTGGACGGAGCTGTAGACAAGCTTTATAGGAAGATGATAAATAAACCGGATGAAGAACAGTCTCACTGAGCTCCAGGGTGGACACACGCTCATACATGAGAGCGTGCACGGCTCTGACAGCAGCTGAGGTGAAGAACAGCTGGTTGGTCGTTGGAGAAGTCCATGAATCCACAGAACAGTGGATTACTAACACATCAGTAGCTGCAGCAGAGTGTTATGATGTCATAAAGACACAGGGGAATTGTAGATATGTGTGAAATCTGAAGCTCCAGTTGAGTTATGGTCAGTGACGGAGCGTGGAAACATTTTACAGAGGAGCGTTAGACTGCCCCCCCCCTCAGCATGAGGCTTTCCCTGAGCTGAGGAGGTCCAGGGAGCTGTTTCCATGCTGTCATGAGGCTGGTGTCTCCGTGTCTCAGGCTGTAGTCTAACCTGGTCATTATGTGGGCTTTCCTGACCGCACACACACCAAAATGTAGAGTGGAGGACGGCGTCTGAGCAGCCAGTGCTGTGGCTACAGCCTGACTGTACGCTACGGACATCCATCATACTTTACTGCAGGGGGGGGGGGGCTCCTGTTGAGAGGGACTATGGGTCAGGGCCATGTTTGTGTTCCTCTGCTGATGTCTTCACTTCACACCACAGGACTGACAGGCATCTGGTGGACTGTTCAGTACGGTGAGAAGGGGCTGTTCACCAGACCTTCACCCTGTGGCCTGTAGAGGGACCAGGACAGGGACCAGGACAGGGACAGGGACCAGGACAGGGACCAGAACCAGGACAGGGACCAGGACAGGGACCAGGACCTGGACAGGGACCAGGACAGGGACCAGAACCAGGACAGGGACCAGGACCACAACCAGACCTAACGACCTGACAGCTCTCTGAAAACCAGCCTATAGCTCAGGTCAACCATTCAGACTCCAGTGAGGAGGACCTACCAGTGAGGAGGACCTACCAGTGAGGAGGATCTACCAGAGACAAGGACCTACCAGTGAGGAGGACCTACCAGTGAGGAGGATCTACCAGTGAGGAGGATCTACCAGTGAGGAGGACTTATCAGCACTAGTTCACTCTGCCATGGGTTTAGGGTTAGGTTAGGTAATAATTAGCCTAGCGGCATTAGCTCAGTTGGGAGAGTGGCCGGTCTGGTAACCAGAGGGTCACCGGTTCAATCCCCAGCTCCGGCTGGGTTAGATTGTCGTTGTGTCCTTGGGCAAGACACTTCACCCACCTGACTGTGTGACTGTGAGTGTGACTGTGTGTGAATGTTGGTGGTGGTCAGAAGGGCCGATGGTCAGAATGGCAGCCTCTCTTCTGTCAGTCTGCCCCAGGGCAGCTGTGGCTACAGACGTCTGTCGTAGTTTACCACCACCGGTGAGAATGACTGTGTGAATGAATGATGCAACTCTGTAAAGCGTCTTTGAGTGACCTGAAAAGCGCTATATAAAACTGACGCATTATTATTATTATAATAACCCTGTCTAGAGGACAAATATCCATCTGTCCATCCATCCATCCGTCCATCTGTCCAGATACCCTAGCTCCTCCCTGTCTCTGAGGTAGAAGTCCATATCAGCTGCTTGTCTTAACCTGATGACCACAGGTGAGGGTGGAGTGGTAAATGATCAGCCCTACTTTTTGACTCCATAGGTCTGCATCAGTTCAGATGCTGCTCCAGTGGTCCAGATTACTTGGTCCTACTCCGAGGCCTTGAAGGTCCTGAGGGTTCCTCTCTGTAGAAAACTGATAGAAATCAGTTCAAAAGCTTCCCTTTGATGTTTCTCATGGTGAACTTAGCTCCGTCCTCTACAGACCAGTAGGGTTATAACGGGAACAGCAGGATATTTTAGGGAATCCTTCTGAGAGCTACAGTCAGATCTACGATATGATGGCTCGACCTGGCTGTCCCACTTAACTGGACCGGCATGTGGCCGGACGCCGTCCCTCGGTGACCATCGCTCCTGGCTGGCGCTGCTATCTGTTTGAGTTCAGGCTCTTCCTGTGTGCTTTTATAAAGAACGGTATTTCCTCTGAGTCACTGAGTCTCTACGACCACGCAGGATGAAGAACCTCTGCTACACAACCAGTCCCGTCTATACCTGGACCTCTCTAGATGTCTTATGTCTACACTACACTGGCATACTTTGGAGACATCATTTCCAGAGGGTCTGTTTGGAGTCACGCTGTGAGAGACTCACATAACCAGACCATCAGGTTAGGGTTAGAAATGACACAGTTCAAAATAATAGAGTTACAAAAATCACACCAAAGTTTAAATGAAGAATGTGTTATTAAATAAAGCTTTAGCAGCTGATCCGTCACAGGCTGGAGAGACGTCTACAACTGAAAAGTTATTATCTTTAGAAAAATCATTAAAACATCTCCTAAATCTCTGAGAGTGCAGGAGTCAGACTGTCTGTGGAAGTCATTCTGAGTGTTGTAAACAGATTAGGGATGTTTTACAGTCAACTGTTCTATTCACAGCCTCTTCTGTCTTAATGAGTTTAGGATAGATTTAAGATTCTTTTACTGGTTTGTACATGTCCTACTGGTCTTGGGCCTTCCTACCTTACAGACCTTATGAACCGTGGTGGACCTGAGGTCCTCCTGCACCGGTCTATTAACAGTTCTGAACACAGAGCTGTGGAGAGGCCTATGGTCTGTGAATGGTCTGCTGGGGGACCTGAGGGCTGCAGAGTGTTGGTGTTTTTAAAGGGATATTCACCCACAAGTGATTTTTCTTTGTCTGTTGACATATTCCCCAGAGTTAAAGAAGCAAAGACATTTAGTAACCCGCCCAGCTGGAACCCTAAGGTGTACTCCGTTAGCTTTAACTTAGCAGAAAACACTGTAAGTGAACAGTAACAACTGGGAGCAGAGCTTCTCTAAGCCCCGCCCACCTCTAAGCCCCGCCCACCTCTCTTCTCATTGGTGGGTCATCAGGGTCTCAGATGAAGGGAGAAACTCGTTGATCAACCATCTACTGCCGTTCTTTGCTCGTAGCTTCACCATGACTGTTAGCTAACGTTTGTGAGGATGAGCACTAACGTGGTTTTTAAAGGGGGGGGGGGCGCTCAGGTAGACAAAGGTGCTCTGATTGGCTCTGTCCTCTAGAGGGGAGTGGTCTTTTCCCTTCTTGACATCAGCAGGGGAAAGATTTAGAAACTGTTAGAATCAACAAAAGGCAGTGTTACAATCTACTGATGACAGTCAAGTGTTACAACACCGTCCGTTCACTTCATGAAGGATTCTTTTCTCTAATCAATATTTAACACATACATACTCTCATAGATATCATATATATTGCTAGATGTCCTATCTGGGAGTCGACGGCGGCCATCTTACTACAGACAGCTGACGTTCTACTCTCAGGTCGCCAGCCAGCTGAGGGGAAGAGCTGTTGACTTCCTGTTCACATCTTTACCACCACCAACCCCTGGATGGCAGTAGAGTCCCAAAAAGAAAAACAGCTTTTCAGCTAGCAGGAAACTAAAAACGTTTGGACGTAGAAAGAGGAGACACCAGGGGCAACGTTAGCATAGCGTTTAAACGGCTGGTGTTTAGCTCTGTACTGTTTCTGAGACAACGAGCGGTGGTGCGTCGGAGGAGGCGTGGCCTACGGGTTTTACCTGACAGGAGGTGAGAGCTCTGTTTAGCTAGCGACACCTAGCTTGTTTACCAGTCGAGTGCAGCTTTAAAGAGTTTAGAGTTTTGAAAGGTGCCCAAAAGTAAACGTATTATAATTCTATAACAGTGTAATAATAATGTCTACTAGTAAATTCTGCCTCACTGCTAAGATGTTGAAACTATTTGAACCTATTTCTTACTGATTAAAGGCACACTATGCAGTTTTAACTTGTTTTAACTCCCCCTAGTGTCTGTTTTAACTCCCTGCAGTAAAACCGTTAGCCCCATAGTTTCTGCTCAGAAAGCCCTAAATCTCCCTGTTAAATGTCTCCTCAGCCTTCACTGCTTTCTACTGGAGCGGTTCATCACTCAGTCAAAGAAATCAGCTGTTCAAGCAGGGAGAGATGGGAAAAATCAGGAATCAGGAGCTAAAAACACTCCGGAGCTAGCATAACAGCTAGCCACATTGGGTTAGCCTAACCCTCTGAGATACGGGACTTTGTGAGACTTCAGGACACCGGACCAGAGACTCAGAAGTTACAGACGTGGTATTCTGGATCCAAGCAGCAGATGAGGGACTTTATTAACCTGTAAAGGGATCAGATTAGATCAGACTGGATCAGATTAGATCAGACTGGATCAGATTAGATCAGACTGGATCAGATTAGATCAGACTGGATCAGATTAGATCAGACTGGATCAGATTAGATCAGATTAGATCAGATTAGATCAGACTGGATCAGATTAGATCAGACTGGATCAGATTAGATCAGACTGGATCAGATTAGATCAGACTGGATCAGATTAGATCAGACTGGATCAGATTAGATCAGACTGGGTCAGATTAGATCAGACTGGATCAGATTAGATCAGATTAGATCAGATTAGATCAGACTGGATCAGATTAGATCAGATTAGATCAGATTAGATCAGATTGGATCAGATTAGATCAGACTGGATCAGATTAGATCAGACTGGGTCAGATTAGATCAGACTGGATCAGATTAGATCAGACTGGATCAGATTAGATCAGACTGGATCAGATTAGATCAGACTGGATCAGATTAGATCAGACTGGGTCAGATTAGATCAGACTGGATCAGATTAGATCGGACTGGATCAGATTAGATCAGATTTGTTCAGATTGGATCAGATTAGATCAGACTGGATCAGATTAGCTCAGACTGGATCAGATTAGATCAGACTGGGTCAGATTAGATCAGACTGGATCAGATTAGCTCAGACTGGATCAGATTAGATTAGACTGGTTCAGATTAGCTCAGACTGGATCAGATTAGATCAGACTGGATTAGATTAGATCAGACTGGATCAGATTAGATCAGATTAGATCAGATTAGATCAGATTAGATCAGATTAGATCAGACTGGATCAGATTAGCTCAGACTGGATCAGATTAGCTCAGACTGGATCAGATTAGATCAGACTGGACCAGATTAGCTCAGACTGGATCAGATTAGCTCAGACTGGGTCCAGGACAGGGTTTAATAACATGTAAAGGTTACATAGTGTGTCTTGAAGTGGTCCAGTACCTCTAGAGAACTGATCAGAACCTTTTCTGTTGTTCTGTGTTTTCGGGTCTGTCTGGAGGGAAACACACTCCGGGTAAAGTTCCAGTCTGTCATGCTGGTTTCCGGATGGCATCACCGGGCTCTGATTGGTCGCTGCGGCCGCGAGCTGCCGAGGCGGAGGGGGCGTGTCCCGTGCGCGCGCCACACAGAGGGCTTATATGTGCGTGTGAAGTCGCTCCCCCAGCAGAAGAGACGGAGCGGAGCAGAACCCACAACCAGCTCCTCACTAGAACGCCAGACCCACTACGGACCGGACCGGACCCGTTTACCTCAGGACTCTGGAGACATGCAGTCCGGGATCCAGCAGCACCTGGTCGGCCTGCTGGTCGCTGTCAGCAGCCTGCAGCTCCTCCAGCGGACGGACGCCTGCTCCTGCGCTCTGTCGCACCCGCAGGACGCCTTCTGCAGCTCTGACGTCGGTGAGTCACGGTACCGGAGGGGACATCAAAGGGCCGCCGTACGGAGGGCAGACACGGACATGTGGGCCGGGTTAATGGTTCTAAACCTGGGTCCACTAACACCAGTCCTCCTTCAGGGACCTGCTGGGTCCGAGTCCATCAGGGTTCAGACCTGAGTCAGACCAGGTCTTAGTCCATCAGGGTTCAGACCTGAGTCAGACCAGGTCTTAGTCCATCAGGGTTCAGACCTGAGTCAGACCAGGTCTTAGTCCATCAGGGCTCAGACCTGAGTCAGACCAGGTCCGAGTCCTTCAGGGTTCAGACCTGAGTCAGACCAGGTCTGAGTCCTTCAGGGTTCAGACCTGAGTCAGACCAGGTCTTAGTCCATCAGGGTTCAGACCTGAGTCAGACCAGGTCCGAGTCCATCAGGGCTCAGACCTGAGTCAGACCAGGTCTTAGTCCATCAGGGCTCAGACCTGAGTCAGACCAGGTCCGAGTCCTTCAGGGTTCAGACCTGAGTCAGACCAGGTCTAAAGACAGAAGGTCAGTCAGACTGGTCTGGTCCTGATCCACACGTGAACCCAGGACCTGTAGGCCTGCCAGACTGGTTCTGGTTTTACAATCTGGATCACCTTAACTGGGTCTGGTCCAGTGCCACAGAGACCCGAGGGTCGACCCTGAGGGGAGAGAAAACCACAAACAGGTCTAAAGAAGCCCCGCCCACCTGCAGCCTCCCATGAAGGAGGACAGGAAGGTCCCTTTTTACCAACCTTTATCTTTTTAAGTCCGATCGACGTCGGGAACACAGATAAAGGAGTTTATGTTTCATCTGATCCTGATTTCAGCCTCTAGAGGTCTGATCAGGTTCAAACTACTAATAAATACAAAGCTGTCAGTCAGCAGGTCGCTCTCTGACTAGTCTCAGCTCCTGCAGCACCAAGTCTTAGTACTGACTGAGTTCATCAGGAACCTTTTAAGTTTAGTCTCCAGGACGAGTTCTGGACCTCAGGGTTCCTGTGAGGTCCTTTCAGGGGCCTCAGATGTTGCTGACCTCATCAAAGTTCAACAGAGTCAAACACCAAACCTCCTGTTGGTCTTTGAACTCCGTGAAATCCTCCGGCTGGACCTTAAACACCCAGTCTGCTGTTCCTCCAGGTCTTATTAGACGTGTCTGAACGTTGTTTTAAACCTCACAGACGATAAAAACGGACACAAAGTCAGGATCTGCTCAGAGGTGATCTTCAGAAACCTGACCAGGTTCAGTCTAGTAGACAGGATTTGTATTTACAGACGTAGGTCTCCATGGAGACGCTGCCTCAGGTCCTTGCTCCGCTCAGCGGAGGCTTACAGCTGTTCTCTGTCATAAAGTAGTCCCTACTCTACAATAGTTCCTGTGATTCCTTCGTGTTACTTTTTATTTTCACTTCCAGTCGATCTGTTTACTGAGGTCACTAGTACTGTAGTACTACTAGGTTACTAGTATCACTACTGAGTGAGTTTAAGGACTTTTTCTCAGTCACCTATATGTGGTCCTCAAACCAGCTAGGTGTCGCTAGCTACTTCACACCAACACGTCTCAGAGCTCCACCCCTCCATCAGGTAGAATCCTTAGGCCCCGCCTCCCCCGGACATGGGGCCGCTCATTACCACGGTAACAATAGAGAGCTAAACACCAGTTGTTGAAGCGCTATGCTAACGTTTCCTCTGGTTTCTCCTCTTTCTACGTCCAAACGTTTTTAGCTTCCTGCTAGCTGAAAAGGTGTTTTTCTTTTAGGGACTCTGGTGTTTCTCCTCAAACTGAAGCGCTAACAGCTGTTTCTGTCCTTCTCTCACTTCCTGGATGTTCTGCTCAAAAATGCTCCAGCAGCATTAATGGAGGATCCAAGCAGAGAGGAAGTGACAGACAGCCGGATTGTCCAATAGCTGCTTTAGTCTGAACCGTCTGATTGGCTGAGGTTTTTAGAGAACTGAGAGGAACCACCTGATTGAGTTATTTCATGTTTTCTTTATTCTCCACAATCTATTTATAGCTGTACTTTGTTAGAACGTTGTTAAGAGGAACAAAAAAACATTTTAAGCTCCATCGTTGACCAAATTCCCTTTTTTACTTTTAATTTAAAGTGATAATATGTAGTTTTGCTTGTTTTGGGCTCCCTCTGGTGTCCGTTTTAAATCACTGCATTACACAAGTTAGCATATTGTTTCAGCTTCTAAACGCCTAAATCTACCTGTTAAAATGTCTCCTCAGCCTTCATAGCTTTCTACAGGAGCGGTTATTTACTCCTTCAAAGAAATCAGCTGTGTTCAAGCAGGGAGAGATGGGAAAAATCAGGAATCATGAGCTAAAAACACTCCAGAGCTAGCATAACAGCTAGCCACTTTGGGTTAGCCTAACCCTCATGAGACACGTGACTTCCTGGGTACCGTGACGAGACGGAGATCTTACAATCGTGGTATTCTGGATCTAACCACCAGATGGGGCTAAGTGACTTTTCATTAACTCTGTAAAGAGTCAGATTAGCACAGACTGGCTCAAGGAGAAGATTTAAAAATATGAAAAAGTTGCATTTTATCAGTTTAAATGAAAACTCCTGACTTGATAAAGTTGAGCCGTTTTAACAGAACCAACCATGACTTATGAACCAGAACAAACATGACTTAAATGAAACTAGTGGGTAGTTTATTTATGTAGGAGAGGACATTTGACCCGGGGTAGTCCTAACGGCTCCAGGTCTGAGGGGGTCACTAAACCCCCGCTGCCGATGGACGTGAAACCTAAAGCCAGCAGCTCAACTCAGGCGACTGATGGCGACTGAGTAGCCTGATCCTCCTCACTAACCAGCGAGTAGCCTGATCCTCCTCTCTAACCAGCGAGTAGCCTGATCCTCCTCTCTACCCAGCGAGTAGCCTGATCCTCCTATCTACCCAGCGAGTAGCCTGATTCTCCTATCTACCCAGCGAGTAGCCTGATCCTCCTCTCTACCCAGCGAGTAGCCTGATCCTCCTCTCTACCCAGCGAGTAGCCTGATCCTCCTCTCTACCCAGCGAGTAGCCTGATCCTCCTCTCTAACCAGCGAGTAGCCTGATCCTCCTCACTAACCAGCGAGTAGCCTGATCCTCCTCTCTACCCAGCGAGTAGCCTGATCCTCCTTTCTACCCAGCGAGTAGCCTGATCCTCCTCTCTACCCAGCGAGTAGCCTGATCTTCCTCTCTACCCAGCGAGTAGCCTGATCTTCCTCTCTACCCAGCGAGTAGCCTGATCTTCCTCTCTACCCAGCGAGTAGCCTGATCCTCCTCTCTACCCAGGGAGTAGCCTGATCCTCCTCTCTACCCAGCGAGTAGCCTGATCTTCCTCTCTACCCAGCGAGTAGCCTGATCCTCCTCTCCACCCAGCGAGTAGCCTGATCCTCCTCTCCACCCAGCGAGTAGCCTGATCCTCCTCTCCACCCAGCGAGTAGCCTGATCCTCCTCTCCACCCAGCGAGTAGCCTGATCCTCCTCTGGAATCAGTGGAAGCTGTTGGAATCCCTGCTCTTGGCAGGAAGAGACAAATGTCTTCTCTTGGTTACGTCTCTGTCCAAACCCAGGGACGGAGACGGGTCTATGTGTAGAGTCCTCATGTTTAAAGGAGCATTCTCTCAGTTATTTATCTACACCCACCAGGGACATCACTCAAAGTGGGCGGAGTCTGTAGGAACAGGAAGTCAGCCCCTAACAGTAGGGCTGTCTGGGTGGTTAGTTAGTTAGTTAGTTTAGTTATTTTATACCTCTCACCACCGCTTTGCTCACAGGGTCTGTCCTCTCACTTCTCCAATAGGACAATAGCTCGGTTTCTGTCCAACCATCTGCTCCGAATAGGGGAGGGGGTGTGACGAGGTTCAGCTCCATCTGGTCCAGACAGAACCAGACCTGCTGCAACCCCCCCCCCCCCCCCCCCCCCCCCCCCGAGTCGTCTCAGGGTGTTTTCTATGTGTGTGGTTCAAAGAGAGGACGTAATGTCCAGGAGGACTCTGTGGACTACTTCCTGTCTGAATTCCTCCTACAGCTAAACTAACAGAGCCAGCTGGAGGTGCCACATGCCTCACGCCTGGCCCTCCAGTGCTGGAATGTGGGAGGGAACTTCCTCTGGAGGAAGATGAAGCTGTTGGGTTCTGGCAGCAGGGACCTTCAGATGGTCTATGTAGGACCTTCAGATGGTCTATGTAGGACCATCAGAGGGTCTATGTAGGACCATCAGATGGTCTATGTAGGACCATCAGAGGGTCCATGTAGGACCTTCAGATGGTCTATGTAGGACCTTCAGATGGTCTATGTAGGACCTTCAGATGGTCTATGTAGGACCATCAGATGGTCTATGTAGGACCTTCAGATGGTCTATGTGGGACCTTCAGATGGTCTATGTAGGACCTTCAGATGGTCTATGTAGGACCTTCAGATGGTTTATGTAGGACCTTCAGATGTTCTTTGTAGAACCTTCAGATGGTCTATGTAGGACCTTCAGATGTTCTTTGTAGAACCTTCAGATGGTCTATGTAGGACCTTCAGATGGTCTATGTAGGACCTTCAGATGGTCTATGTAGGACCTTCAGATGGTCTATATAGGACCTTCAGATGGTCTATGTGGGACCTTCAGATGTTCTATGTAGGACCTTCAGATGGTCTATGTAGGACCTTCAGATGGTCTATGTAGGACCATCAGATGGTCTATGTAGGACCATCAGAGGGTCTATGTAGGACCTTCAGATGGTCTATGTAGGACCTTCAGATGGTCTATGTAGGACCATCAGATGGTCTATGTAGGACCTTCAGATGGTCTATGTAGGACCTTCAGATGGTTTATGTAGGACCTTCAGATGGTCTATGTAGGACCTTCAGAGGGTCTATGTAGGACCATCAGAGGGTCTATGTAGGACCATCAGATGGTCTATGTAGGACCTTCAGATGGTCTATGTAGGACCTTCAGATGGTCTATGTAGGACCTTCAGATGGTCTATGTAGGACCTTCAGATGGTCTATGTAGGACCTTCAGATGGT
>SSNR01000538.1:74200-97822 GCA_006937965.1 Callopanchax toddi
AGGAGGTTCTAAAGGGTTAATACAGCTCTGGTTAGGTAGGAGGTTCTAAAGGGTTAAAGCCTATGTGGTTAGGTAGGAGGTTCTAAAGGGTTAAACCCTCTCTGGTTAGGTAGGAGGTTCTAAAGGGTTAAACCCTCTCTGGTTAGGTAGGAGGTTCTAAAGGGTTAAACCCTCTCTGGTTAGGTAGGAGGTTCTAAAGGGTTAAACCCTCTCTGGTTAGGTAGGAGGTTCTAAAGGGTTAAACCCTCTCTGGTTAGGTAGGAGGTTCTAAAGGGTTAAACCCTCTCTGGTTAGGTAGGAGGTTCTAAAGGGTTAAAGGCTCTCTGGTTAGGTAGGAGGTTCTAAAGGGTTAAAGGCTCTCTGGTTAGGTAGGAGGTTCTAAAGGGTTAAAGGCTCTCTGGTTAGGTAGGAGGTTCTAAAGGGTTAAAGGCTCTCTGGTTAGGTAGGAGGTTCTAAAGGGTTAAACCCTATCTGGTTAGGTAGGAGGTTCTAAAGGGTTAAACCCTATCTGGTTGGGTAGGAGGTTCTAAAGGGGTAAACCCTCTCTGGTTAGGTAGGAGGTTCTAAAGGGTTAAAGGCTCTCTGGTTAGGTAGGAGGTTCTAAAGGGTTAAAGGCTCTCTGGTTAGGTAGGAGGTTCTAAAGGGTTAAAGGCTCTCTGGTTAGGTAGGAGGTTCTAAAGGGTTAAAGGCTCCGATGAGAGGAGTCTTCCTGTCCGCTCCACAGTGATGGCTGGTTCTAAGTGTTTCCTGTGGGTCCCAGACACACACACACAGCTCTGTGTAGTCCTGGCTCTCGGTCTCGGGGTAACTCCTCTTCTTCTCTCACAGATGTACAAAGGGTTTGACAAAGTCCAGCATGTGCAGCACGTTTACACGGACGCCTCCGAGAGTCTGTGTGGGGTCAGGCTGGACATCAACAAGTACCAGTACCTGATCACAGGTGAGAGACACACACACACACACACACACACACACACACACACACACACACACACACACACACACACACACACACACACACACACACTGTGTAATTACCAGCCAGTGCTTGGTATTTTCCAGCAGAAGTCTTTTACCAGTTAGCTTCCACTGGAGGACCAGTCGACTTTAGAGCTCCGTTAAGAGTCACCGAGTCCTGACCTGTAAAGACTGTAACTACAACCAGGAAACCCAGCTCTGTTTACCCAGCGTGGTCACATGCTCCTCTGCTCCTGGGGCGTCTAGAATAAGTCCTGGAAATACCCAGACCTGAACTCTGTGTGTGTGTGTGTGTGTGTGTGTGTGTGTGTGTGTGTGTGTGTGTGTGTGTGTGTGTGTGTGTGTGTGTTAGCTGTGACCGTCCCTCTGGATGAAGCTGGTTCCTGAGGTCCAGCTGTCCTCAGACAGGACAGTGTCTTTCTATTGTGTTCTGTAGATTCTGTTTGTTTTGGTTTGGAATAAACTAAAGTCCAGGTGGACCTGGACTTTAGTTAGGCCCTCTGTGGACCTGGACTTTAGTTAGGCCCTCTGTGGACCTGGACTTTAGTTAGGCCCTCTGTGGACCTGGACTTTAGTTAGGCCCTCTGTGGACCTGGACTTTAGTTAGGCCCTCTGTGGACCTGGACTTTAGTTAGACCCTCTGTGGACCTGGACTTTAGTTAGGCCCTCTGTGTGGACCTGGACTTTAGTCTGGCCCTCTGTGGACCTGGACTTTAGTTAGGCCCTCTGTGGACCTGGACTTTAGTTAGGCCCTCTGTGGACCTGGACTTTAGTTAGGCCCTCTGTGGACCTGGACTTTAGTTAGGCCCTCTGTGGACCTGGACTTTAGTTAGGCCCTCTGTGGACCTGGACTTTAGTCTGGCCCTCTGTGTGGACCTGGACTTTAGTTAGGCCCTCTGTGTGGACCTGGACTTTAGTTAGGCCCTCTGTGTGGACCTGGACTTTAGTCTGGCCCTCTGTGGACCTGGACTTTAGTTAGGCCCTCTGTGGACCTGGACTTTAGTTAGGCCCTCTGTGGACCTGGACTTTAGTTAGCCCTCTGTGGACCTGGACTTTAGTTAGGCCCTCCCTCTGTGGACCTGGACTTTAGTTAGGCCCTCTGTGGACCTGGACTTTAGTTAGGCCCTCTGTGGACCTGGACTTTAGTCTTGCCCTCTGTGGACCTGGACATTAGTTAGGCCCTCCCTCTGTGGACCTGGACTTTAGTCTGGCCCTCTGTGGACCTGGACTTTAGTTAGGCCCTCTGTGGACCTGGACTTTAGTTAGGCCCTCTGTGGACCTGGACTTTAGTCTGGCCCTCTGTGGACCTGGACTTTAGTTAGGCCCTCCCTCTGTGGACCTGGACTTTAGTTAGGCCCTCTGTGTGGACCTGGACTTTAGTTAGGCCCTCTGTGTGGACCTGGACTTTAGTTAGGCCCTCTGTGTGGACCTGGACTTTAGTTAGGCCCTCTGTGTGGACCTGGACTTTAGTTAGGCCCTCTGTGGACCTGGACTTTAGTCTGGCCCTCTGTGGACCTGGACTTTAGTTAGGCCCTCTGTGGACCTGGACTTTAGTTAGGCCCTCTGTGGACCTGGACTTTAGTTAGGCCCTCTGTGGACCTGGACTTTAGTCTGGCCCTCTGTGTGGACCTGGACTTTAGTTAGGCCCTCTGTGTGGACCTGGACTTTAGTCTGGCCCTGTGTGGACCTGGACTTTAGTTAGGCCCTCTGTGTGGACCTGGACTTTAGTTAGGCCCTCTGTGGACCTGGACTTTAGTTAGGCCCTCTGTGGACCTGGACTTTAGTTAGGCCCTCTGTGGACCTGGACTTTAGTCTGGCCCTCTGTGTGGACCTGGACTTTAGTCTGGCCCTCTGTGTGGACCTGGACTTTAGTCTGGCCCTCTGTGTGGACCTGGACTTTAGTTAGGCACTGTGTGTGGACCTGGACTTTAGTTAGGCCCTCTGTGGACCTGAACTTTAGTCTGGCCCTCTGTGTGGACCTGGACTTTAGTTAGGCCCTCTGTGTGGACCTGAACTTTAGTCTGGCCCTCTGTGTGGACCTGGACTTTAGTTAGGCCCTCTGTGTGGACCTGGACTTTAGTCTGGCCCTGTGTGGACCTGGACTTTAGTTAGGCCCTCTGTGTGGACCTGGACTTTAGTTAGGCCCTGTGTGTGGACCTGGACTTTAGTTAGGCCCTCTGTGGACCTGGACTTTAGTCTGGCCCTCTGTGTGGACCTGGACCTGTGTGGACTCCAAAACCAAAAAGTACAAGTCGATCAGTCCATCAGACCCAGGGAGTCTGATCGGGTCAGTCAGGTCCTTTTAACGAGGTTTTGTCGGCTGATCTGAACTCCAAACCCAGAACTGTGAACTCACCGTCGCTAAGCGCTACATCGCCCTCAATGCTAACGACTGTAGTTTGAACTCCTTAAATCTGTATGATCAGGTCCCAGCTGAACCGGGATCGGTTCATCGTACCGACCCTCAGAGACCCGGACTCCCTGCTGGTGGTTGACTCCCCCCCCCCAATAGAAGGGACTGATGCTCCTGGATCCCCCTCCACTGACTCTCTTTGACTAACGGACTTTGGATCTCGTGTCTTTGTTTCCACAGGTCGCGTGTACGAAGGCAAGGTTTACACCGGACTCTGTAACTTCAACGAGCGGTGGGAGCGTCTGTCGCTGGCGCAGAAGAAAGGCTTCAACCATCGCTACCAGCTGGGCTGCAGCTGCAGGGTGAGTGAGGACTTCCTGGTGCTTCAGGCGGCTCTTCCTACCACAAACCGCTCAGCCAGGGCCGGAAGGACCGTTAAATAAACAGAACATTAACATGAGGGCACTGTGGCGTCTGTAGAATCATCACTACATTAAAGAACAGCTGATGTTTCTGACCTGATGTCCACTGAAGGACACTGTGGACGTTGAACGGTGACAGTCTTACAGCCATCATGGATTTATTAGCTCTGGACTCGACTCGCGTCTCCCAGTTTCCTAGAACTGGAGCCTGTAAGCCTGCTGCTGTGCAGCTGCTGATAAACGTCCAGCAGCGTCTCACACACACACACACACACACACACACACACACACACACACACACACACACACACACACACACACACACACACACCATGCAGGCCAGCTCCTGTACACTGGGGTCAGGGTTTCCATGGCAGCGACCCAGAGGCATCACAATAAAAACAATCTGTTAGCACTCTTCCTCTGGCTGTGATTGGCTGCCTCCGACAGCAGGGAGGAGCTGAGCAGGAAGCTGTGTAGGGCGATGTAGAGGGCGGACTCCTAAAGCTGCTGATTGGACGAGGCGGTGCCTTCAGACCCAGAGGAGTGCCGCTCTTCTCAGAGAGAACTTCCTGTCAGATGGAGACGTTCATCCATCAGCTGCTGCTTTGATCCAACACCTGGAGCTGGAGGCTGACTGACTCCCTAGAGGACTGGGTCTGAGGACTAGAGGACTGGGTCTGAGGACTAGAGGACTAGAGCACTGGGTCTGAGGACTAGAGGACTAGAGGACTGGGTCTGAGGACTAGAGGACTGGGTCTGAGGACTAGAGGACTGGGTCTGAGGACTAGAGGACTAGAGCACTGGGTCTGAGGACTAGAGCACTGGGTCTGAGGACTAGAGGACTAGAGCACTGGGTCTGAGGACTAGAGGACTAGAGCACTGGGTCTGAGGACTAGAGGACTAGAGCACTGGGTCTGAGGACTAGAGGACTGGGTCTGAGGACTAGAGCACTGGGTCTGAGGACTAGAGCAATGGGTCTGAGGACTAGCGCACTGGGTCTGAGGACTAGAGGACTAGAGCACTGGGTCTGAGGACTAGAGGACTAGAGCACTGGGTCTGAGGACTAGAAGACTAGAGGATTGGGTCTGAGGACTAGAGGACTGGGTCTGAGGACTAGAGGACTGGGTCTGAGGACTAGAGGACTAGAGTACTGGGTCTGAGGACTAGAGGACTAGAGCACTGGGTCTGAGGACTAGAGGACTGGGTCTGAGGACTAGAGCACTGGGTCTGAGGACTAGAGGACTAGAGCACTGGGTCTGAGGACGAGAAGACTAGATCACGGGGTCTGAGGACTAGAGGACTAGATCACGGGGTCTGAGGACTAGAGGACTAGAGCACTGGGTCTGAGGACTAGAGCACTGGGTCTGAGGACTAGAGGACTAGAGCACTGGGTCTGAGGACTAGAGCACTGGGTCTGAGGACTAGAGCACTGGGTCTGAGGACCAGAGGACTAGAGCACTGGGTCTGAGGACTAGAGGACTGGGTCTGAGGACTAGAGGACTGGGTCTGAGGACTAGAGCACTGGGTCTGAGGACTAGAGGACTAGAGCACTGGGTCTGAGGACTAGAAGACTAGAGCACGAGGTCTGAGGACTAGAGCACTGGGTCTGAGGACTAGAGCACTGGGTCTGAGGACCAGAGGACTAGAGCACTGAGTCTGAGGACTAGAGGACTAGAGCACTGGGTCTGAGGACTAGAGGACTGGGTCTGAGGACTAGAGGACTGGGTCTTAGGACCAGGGGACTGGGTCTGAGGACCAGAGGACTAGAGGACTGGATCTGAGGACTAGAGGACTGGGTCTGAGGACTAGAGGACTGGGTCTGTGGACCAGAGGCCTGGGTCTGAGGACCAGAGGACTGGGTCTGAGGACCAGAGGACTGGGTCTGAGGACTAGAGGACTGGATCTGAGGACTAGAGGACTGGGTCTGAGGACCAGAGGACTAGAGGCCTGGGTCTGAGGACTAGAGGCCTGGGTCTGAGGACTAGAGGCCTGGGTCTGAGGACCAGAGGACTAGAGGACTGGATCTGAGGACTAGAGGACTGGGTCTGAGGACTAGAGGACTGGGTCTGAGGACTAGAGGCCTGGGTCTGAGGACCAGAGGACTAGAGGACTGGATCTGAGGACTGGATCTGAGGACTAGAGGACTGGGGCTGAGGACTAGAGGACCAGAGGGCTGGGTCTGAGGACTAGAGGAATGGGTCTGAAGACCAGAGGAAAGGGTCTGAGGACCAGAGGACTGGGTCTGAGGACTAGCGGAAAGGGTCTGAGGACCAGAGGGCTGGGTCTGAGGACTTGCGGAAAGGGTCTGAGGACCAGAGGACTGGGTCTGAGGACTAGCGGAAAGGGTCTGAGGACCAGAGGACTGGGTCTGAGGACTAGAGGACCAGAGGACTAGAGGAAAGGGTCTGAGGACCAGAGGACTGGGTCTGAGGACTAGAGGATGGGGTCTGAAGACCAGAGGACTGGGTCTGAGGACCAGAGGACTGGGTCTGAGGACTAGAGGACTGGGTCTGAGGACTAGAGGACTGGGTCTGAAGACCAGAGGACTGGGTCTGAAGACCAGAGGACTGGGTCTGAAGACCAGAGGACTGGGTCTGAGGACCAGAGGACTGGGTCTGAGGACCAGAGGACTGGGTCTGAGGACTAGAGGATGGGGTCTGAGGACTAGAGGGCGGGGTCTGAAGACCAGAGGACTGGGTCTGAGGACTAGAGGACGGGGTCTGGGATTTCTGAAGACCACACCCACCAGTGACATCACTCAAAGTGGGCGGAGCCTCTAGGAACAGGAAGTAGTCTGTGTTATTGTTTACCGTGTGACGTGTTAGCTAACGGATACAGCAGGTCAGCGTAGGGATTCAGACGCCGTTCCTTTCTAGCTGCTCTCTGATCTCCATCAGCGTCTCTCCTGACCGTGTGCTGCAGTCAGAAGACTACTTCCTGTCCTGACCTTGTCTTGTCCTGTCTGCAGATCAAGCCCTGCCACTACCTGCCCTGCTTCGTGACCTCCAAGAACGAGTGCCTGTGGACGGACATGTTGTCCCACTTCGGCTATCCGGGCTACCAGTCCCGCCACTACGCCTGCATCCAGCAGAAGGAGGGCTACTGCAGCTGGTACCGAGGCACGGCCGCCCGCGACAAAACCGCCATCAACGCCACCGACCCCTGATCGCCCCGACCCGTCCCCATCCTGAACCAGACCGTTACAGAACTCCTGGAGGTCACGGCCTCGGTGACCGCCCAAATGATCAATAAGACGTCACGGCGCCGTTTGTAGCTCCTGTTGTACAGAACGCCCTTTAACCCTACGTCAAAACGCCACCGCTCTGATGCTCCTACGGCGTGTAAAAGATCAGGAACTAAAAGATACTCACCCAAATGATTAGCAGCCAGTTTAGACGAATCAGGACGGAGGACTCCAGGTCTGCCCCCCTCCAGGTCTGCCCCCCTCCAGGTCTGCCCCCCTCCAGTCTGCCCCCCTCCAGGTCTGCCCCCCTCCAGTCTGCCCCCCTCCAGTCTGCCCCCCTCCAGGTCTGCCCCCCCAGGCAGCTGGAGGACAGACTGAGCTCTGACTAGAGGTGAGACCTGTGTTTGATCTGACTGAATGTGTTCTAGTGACTGATGGTGGCGATGAGCGCAAACAGCCCCCCCCCCCCACTGCTGTGCACTGACCCGTCGTCGTAGCAACAGGGCCAGAGCTCCTGATCAGCGGTTCTGATGTTGAAGTTGTTGATGTAAATAACATAAGCTCAAATCTCTATTATTTATGTTTACACGTGTGATATTTATACATAACTCTACGACACAGGGCCAAACATTCTGCAAGGTTAAATATGATGGTACTTTATTATTTACCCAGAGTTCCTTTGGTTGGTTCTGGTCAACAAAGGTCAGCATAAACAGATGCTAGCTATTTTCTTAGTGTATATTCAATGGTTTCTATTGAAGTATTTTAAACAGACGTTCTCTATATACAGTAAATGATTCTCGTCCACTTCCTGTCGGTTCATTCCATCCAGATGAGCCACAACCAGAGGAAGAGCTTCTCTTCTCAGGGTTTAAAATCCCAGCGTTCATGTCTTTATATATGGTCAAATGACCTCATCAGAAGAAAATCCCTCAGAGCTCAAACTGATGAGATGCAGGTTTGATCATTTTATTAGAGAAGAACTCTGATTTGAATGGGTTTCAGTGCAGACATTAGCATAAATGAGGAATATGCATAAAAATGGATAACATGCTAAAAGTTCAGATTCTGAAACACCAAAATGTGCTTGGATGCATCAAAGGGTGAAAACAAGAAAAGACACGGTTTGATTTCAGTCTGAAGGAAAATGACATCACGTTAAGACGCGTTAGCGTACATGCTAACAGCTGTTAGCCAACAGGAAGAACATGGTTCCTGGTGACCAGTGACAGTGGGACAAAGTGGAGCCCAGGTGATCCCGTTTACTGGCTTTAGTTCAGTCCAGATGGAATGTTGAAAAACAAAAGCAGCCCAAAATGTCATTTGTGTCAAAGAGAAGCTGAAAAAAGGAGCTTCTACATTCATATTTCTAAATGAGAACAGATGTTTCTAAACGAGAGCAGGCTTTCAGACGCCCCTGATGATCAGTAGGACAACCCCCTGATACCTGACTCATCTTTGGAGAAGTTTGACTTCTAGTTGTGGCTTTTCTGTCCCGGTCTTTCTATGGTTTATGTTTGTAAATATTCTGTTTGTTAACTTTGGGAAAAGGTCCAGTGTGGTCCTGAGACCCAGGCAGGAAGACACACTGCTTCCTGAAGTCAGGGGGTGTAGAGAAATATTGGACTTCATTTCTGTGTTTTCTATTTTTGTAATAAAGACGTATTAAAAGTGAAGCAGCCTTTGGATGTTTGTGTTGACTGACTGAACAAACACTCACCATCTGTGTGTGGTCGGGGTAGAAGGTCTGTTCGTTCAGGGGGAACTTCTCCGGGCCGAGGGACTGGTAGAGCTTAATCATCTGAGAGAACTGCAGGAAGACACAAACCAGACGTCATGGTTAGGGTGGAGGTTAGCTGGGAGCGCCGCCCTGCTGGCAGCACGTTAACGGACTGACAGCTGGAAACATCAGGTCTGGACTGGTCAGAGGAGAAGACACCTGTAGATCACCAGAACTCTTCCTAGAAGATGTAGACCCGGGTTGGACTTTACCTGGACGCTGACTGGAGTGACACAAATATCGTCCTAAAGTTTAAAGACTTCAGAATGTTTGGAAGTGATTGGATGAAGTAAAGTTCCTCCTGAACATGAAGATGAACTGAAGCCCAGAACCACCAACCCTAACGCGGTCAGAGGACGGCTCAATGCCCCAAAACGCTCCAGGATTTATCGTAAAGGCAAAGCCTCTTGAAGGCTGGTCTGGTGTCCAGAAGGACAGCAGAGAAGCCTCTTCTCTCTGAGTAAACGGGGACAGACGGATGTTCTGCTAAAGGTCCAGGGACTGGACTGCTGAGGATGGATCCTCTTTGTGGTCTGGACCACTGGAGAAGGAAAGGTGTGTCCTCTTTCACCTCATCCATCAGTCTCCTCTCTGGTCTTCCTCCAGGTCTCCAGGTCCCACCTCAGCCTCCTCTACTGATATCCCTCCTCTACAGGTCTAACCCAGCTCTGATCTGATGTCCTAAACATCTAACATGGTCTGTCCCTCTGATGGACTCAGTCCTGATCCTGTCCATATTCAGGTCCACGTTGACCAGGTGGACGTTTCAGTCCCCAGCAGGTGAACGGTCTGTTTTCATCTCATTATTGAAATGCAGAGTGAACATGTTGTCTGTGAGGTGAGGATCAGGCCATCGGCAGAATGATGAGGTTAAATGTTCGAGACGAGTCGGTTCAGAGAGCAGAGAGAAGGAGTGTTCCCTCTGATGACATCAGACCAGGTTCTGGTGAATTCTTGGGTCTGTTGAAGTGCTTCTTTATGAGGGCGCTGATGACACCCCCAGACAGGATCACAGGACCCCCCCCCCCCCCCTTCTTCTGATCAAACCCGACGCAACAATGAACTAAAATATCCAACCCTAATCAACCCGACAGTTCAGGTCGGGTGAAAATGAAACCTCTGAATAAAAACAGGAACTTCACGAAGAACTAAGAGCTGCACATGTTCAACCAGACATCACCACTGTCTTCTACACCTTCCTTTCACTGTAGCTGTAACTCTTTGATCACACATCACTTCTGACACGTTTCTCCATCCATTCCATCCTGCTTGAACAAGTTCCTTCACCTCGTTCCACTAAATGGACCAGTTAGAGGCAGCAAGGGGCTCAGAAAGCCTTTGTGGGGTTGAACAGACAACACTTACCACCCAGGGTTTGCTGCAGAAATTGTACACAGAGAAGAGGGAGTTGATACTCGGGACGCCGCCGAAATGCAGGCCGATGACGAGGTTCCTGTAGTCCTCCCCAGGTATCATGCTGTAGGCGTGTTGGCGAATCAGGACAAAGTCTGGCTTCAAGGACCTGCAGAGGATAGAGACCATGAGACTGAGAGTTGAAAGGTTATAAAACGTATACCACAGTACCACAGTACATCTCATATACCACAGTACCACAGTACATCTCATATACCACAGTACCACAGTACATCTCATATACCACAGTACCACAGTACATCTCATATACCACAGTACCACAGTACATCTCATATACCACAGTACATCTCATATACCACAGTACATCACAGTACATCTCATATACCACAGTACATCTCATATACCACAGTACATCTCATATACCACAGTACATCTCTTATACCACAGTACCACAGTACATCTCATATACCACAGTACCACAGTACATCTCATATACCACAGTACCACAGTACATCTCATATACCACAGTACCACAGTACATCTCATATACCACAGTACTACAGTACATCTCATATACCACAGTACATCTCATATACCACAGTACCACAGTACATCTCATATACCACAGTACACCACAGTACATCTCATATACCACAGTACATCACAGTACATCTCATATACCACAGTACATCTCATATACCACAGTACATCTCATATACCACAGTACATCTCATATACCACAGTACATCTCATATACCACAGTACATCTCATATACCACAGTACATCACAGTACATCTCATATACCACAGTACATCACAGTACATCTCATATACCACAGTACATCTCATATACCACAGTACATCACAGTACATCTCATATACCACAGTACATCACAGTACATCTCATATACCACAGTACATCACAGTACATCTCATATACCACAGTACATCACAGTACATCTCATATACCACATTACATCTCATATACCACAGTACATCACAGTACATCTCATATACCACAGTACATCTCATATACCACAGTACATCACAGTACAAATCATATACCACAGTACATCACAGTACATCTCATATACCACAGTACATCACAGTACATCTCATATACCACAGTACATCACAGTACATCTCATATACCACAGTACATCACAGTACATCTCATATACCACAGTACATCTCATATACCACAGTACATCACAGTACATCACAGTACATCACGTATACCACAGTACATCACAGTACATCTCATATACCACAGTACATCTCATATACCACAGTACATCACAGTACATCTCATATACCACAGTACATCACAGTACATCACGTATACCACAGTACATCACAGTACATCACATATACCATAGTACATCACAGTACATCACGTATATCACGTATACCACAGTACCACAGTACATCTCATATACCACAGTACCACAGTACATCTCATATACCACAGTACCACAGTACATCTCATATACCACAGTACATCTCATATACCACAGTACATCTCATATACCACAGTACATCTCATATACCACAGTACATCACAGTACATCTCATATACCACAGTACATCACAGTACATCACGTATACCACAGTACATCACAGTACATCTCATATACCACAGTACATCACAGTACATCACAGTACATCACGTATACCACAGTACATCACAGTACATCTCATATACCACAGTACATCACAGTACATATCATATACCACAGTACATCTCATATACCACAGTACATCACAGTACATCTCATATACCACAGTACATCACAGTACATCACAGTACATCACATATACCACAGTACATCACAGTACATCTCATATACCACAGTACTCATATACCACAGTACATCTCATATACCACAGTACATCTCATATACCACAGTACATCTCATATACCACAGTACCTCAGTACATCTCATATACCACAGTACATCTCATATACCACAGTACATCACAGTACATCTCATATACCACAGTACATCTCATATACCACAGTACATCACAGTACATCTCATATACCACAGTACATCTCATATACCACAGTACATCTCATATACCACAGTACATCACAGTACATCTCATATACCACAGTACATCACAGTACATCTCATATACCACAGTACATCACAGTACATCTCATATACCACAGTACATCACAGTACATCACAGTACATCACGTATACCACAGTACATCACAGTACATCTCATATACCACAGTACATCTCATATACCACAGTACATCACAGTACATCTCATATACCACAGTACATCTCATATACCACAGTACATCTCATATACCACAGTACATCACAGTACATCTCATATACCACAGTACCACAGTACATCTCATATACCACAGTACATCTCATATACCACAGTACATCTCATATACCACAGTACATCACAGTACATCTCATATACCACAGTACATCACAGTACATCTCATATACCACAGTACAT
Source organism: Callopanchax toddi (assembly GCA_006937965.1). Classification (NCBI taxonomy): domain Eukaryota; kingdom Metazoa; phylum Chordata; class Actinopteri; order Cyprinodontiformes; family Nothobranchiidae; genus Callopanchax; species Callopanchax toddi. Next base: position 86,782 of record SSNR01000538.1, read on the forward strand.
CACAGTACATCTCATATACCACAGTACATCACAGTACATCTCATATACCACAGTACATCTCATATACCACAGTACATCACAGTACATCTCATATACCACAGTACATCTCATATACCACAGTACATCTCATATACCACAGTACATCACAGTACATATCATATACCACAGTACATCTCATATACCACAATACACTCATATACCACAGTACATCACAGTACATCTCATATACCACAGTACCACAGTACATCTCATATACCACAGTACCACAGTACATCTCATATACCACAGTACATCTCATATACCACAGTACATCACAGTACATCTCATATACCACAGTACATCTCATATACCACAGTACATCTCATATACCACAGTACCACAGTACATCTCATATACCACAGTACCACAGTACATCTCATATACCACAGTACATCTCATATACCACAGTACCACAGTACATCTCATATACCACAGTACATCTCATATACCACAGTACATCTCATATACCACAGTACATCTCATATACCACAGTACCACAGTACATCTCATATACCACAGTACCACAGTACATCTCATATACCACAGTACATCTCATATACCACAGTACATCACAGTACATATCATATACCACAGTACATCTCATATACCACAGTACATCTCATATACCACAGTACCACAGTACATCTCATATACCACAGTACCACAGTACATCTCATATACCACAGTACCACAGTACATCTCATATACCACAGTACACACAGTACATCTCATATACCACAGTACATCTCATATACCACAGTACATCTCATATACCACAGTACCACAGTACATCTCATATACCACAGTACCACAGTACATCTCATATACCACAGTACCACAGTACATCTCATATACCACAGTACCACAGTACATCTCATATACCACAGTACCACAGTACATCTCATATACCACAGTACATCTCATATACCACAGTACATCACAGTACATCTCATATACCACAGTACATCACAGTACATCTCATATACCACAGTACATCACAGTACATCTCATATACCACAGTACATCTTATATACCACAGTACATCACAGTACATCTCATATACCACAGTACATCACAGTACATCTCATATACCACAGTACATCTCATATACCACAGTACATCACAGTACATATCATATACCACAGTACATCTCATATACCACAGTACATCACAGTACATATCATATACCACAGTACATCTCATATACCACAGTACATCTCATATACCACAGTACATCACAGTACATCTCATATACCACAGTACCACAGTACATCACAGTACATCACGTATACCACAGTACATCACAGTACATCTCATATACCACAGTACATCTCATATACCACAGTACATCTCATATACCACAGTACATCTCATATACCACAGTACATCACAGTACATCTCATATACCACAGTACATCACAGTACATCTCATATACCACAGTACATCTCATATACCACAGTACATCACATACACCACAGTACATCTCATATACCACAGTACCACAGTACATCTCATATACCACAGTACCACAGTACATCTCATATACCACAGTACCACAGTACATCTCATATACCACAGTACATCTCATAAACCACAGTACATCACAGTACATATCATATACCACAGTACATCTCATATACCACAGTACATCTCATATACCACAGTACATCTCATATACCACAGTACATCTCATATACCACAGTACATCACAGTACATCTCATATACCACAGTACATCACAGTACATCTCATATACCACAGTACATCACAGTACATCTCATATACCACAGTACATCTCATATACCACAGTACATCTCATATACCACAGTACATCTCATATACCACAGTACATCTCATATACCACAGTACATCACAGTACATCTCATATACCACAGTACATCTCATATACCACAGTACATCACAGTACATCTCATATACCACAGTACATCACAGTACATCTCATATACCACAGTACATCTCATATACCACAGTACATCTCATATACCACAGTACATCTCATATACCACAGTACATCTCATATACCACAGTACACCAGTACATCTCATATACCACAGTACATCTCATATACCACAGTACATCACAGTACATCTCATATACCACAGTACCACAGTACATCTCATATACCACAGTACATCTCATATACCACAGTACATCTCATATACCACAGTACATCTCATATACCACAGTACCACAGTACATCTCACATACCACAGTACATCACAGTACATATCATATACCACAGTACATCTCATATACCACAGTACATCTCATATACCACAGTACATCACAGTACATCTCATATACCACAGTACATCTCATATACCACAGTACATCACAGTACATATCATATACCACAGTACATCTCATATACCACAGTACATCACAGTACATATCATATACCACAGTACATCTCATATACCACAGTACCACAGTACATCTCATATACCACAGTACCACAGTACATCTCATATACCACAGTACCACAGTACATCTCATATACCACAGTACCACAGTACATCTCATATACAACAGTACATCTCATATACCACAGTACATCTCATATACCACAGTACATCTCATATACCACAGTACATCACAGTACATCTCATATACCACAGTACATCACAGTACATCTCATATACCACAGTACCACAGTACATCTCATATACCACAGTACCACAGTACAACTCATATACCACAGTACCACAGTACACCTCATATACCACAGTACATCTCATATACCACAGTACATCTCATATACCACAGTACATCTCATATACCACAGTACATCACATAAACCACAGTACCACAGTACATCTCATATACCACAGTACCACAGTACATCTCATATACCACAGTACCACAGTACATCTCATATACCACAGTACATCTCATATACCACAGTACATCTCATATACCACAGTACCACAGTACATCTCATATACCACAGTACCACAGTACATCTCATATACCACAGTACCACAGTACATCTCATATACCACAGTACATCTCATATACCACAGTACATCTCATATACCACAGTACATCTCATATACCACAGTACCACAGTACATCTCATATACCACAGTACCACAGTACATCTCATATACCACAGTACATCACAGTACATCTCATATACCACAGTACATCTCATATACCACAGTACATCTCATATACCACAGTACATCACAGTACATATCATATACCACAGTACATCTCATATACCACAGTACATCACAGTACATATCATATACCACAGTACATCTCATATACCACAGTACATCTCATATACCACAGTACATCACAGTACATCTCATATACCACAGTACCACAGTACATCTCATATACCACAGTACATTTCATATACCACAGTACATCTCGTATACCACAGTACATCACAGTACATCTCATATACCACAGTATATCACAGTACATCTCATATACCACAGTACATCTCATATACCACAGTACATCACAGTACATCTCATATACCACAGTACATCTCATATACCACAGTACCACAGTACATCTCATATACCACAGTACCACAGTACATCTCATATACCACAGTACCACAGTACATCTCATATACCACAGTACCACAGTACATCTCATATACCACAGTACCACAGTACATCTCATATACCACAGTACCACAGTACATCTCATATACCACAGTACATCTCATATACCACAGTACATCTCATATACCACAGTACATCTCATATACCACAGTACATCTCATATACCACAGTACCTCAGTACATCTCATATACCACAGTACATCTCATATACCACAGTACATCACAGTACATCTCATATACCACAGTACATCTCATATACCACAGTACATCACAGTACATCTCATATACCACAGTACCACAGTACATCTCATATACCACAGTACATCTCATATACCACAGTACATCTCATATACCACAGTACATCTCATATACCACAGTACATCTCATATACCACAGTACCACAGTACATCTCATATACCACAGTACCACAGTACATCTCATATACCACAGTACATCACAGTACATCTCATATACCACAGTACATCACAGTACATCTCATATACCACAGTACATCTCATATACCACAGTACATCTCATATACCACAGTACATCACAGTACATCTCATATACCACAGTACATCTCATATACCACAGTACCACAGTACATCTCATATACCACAGTACCACAGAAAAACTCATATACCACAGTACCACAGTACATCTCATATACCACAGTACATCTCATATACCACAGTACATCTCATATACCACAGTACATCTCATATACCACAGTACCACAGTACATCTCATATACCACAGTACCACAGTACATCTCATATACCACAGTACATCACAGTACATCTCATATACCACAGTACATCTCATATACCACAGTACATCTCATATACCACAGTACATCTCATATACCACAGTACATCTCATATACCACAGTACATCTCATATACCACAGTACCACAGTACATCTCATATACCACAGTACCACAGTACATCTCATATACCACAGTACCACAGTACATCTCATATACCACAGTACATCTCATATACCACAGTACATCTCATATACCACAGTACCACAGTACATCTCATATACCACAGTACATCTCATATACCACAGTACCACAGTACATCTCATATACCACAGTACCACAGTACATCTCATATACCACAGTACCACAGTACATCTCATATACCACAGTACATCTCATATACCACAGTACATCTCATATACCACAGTACCACAGTACATCTCATATACCACAGTACCACAGTACATCTCATATACCACAGTACATCTCATATACCACAGTACCACAGTACATCTCATATACCACAGTACATCTCATATACCACAGTACATCTCATATACCACAGTACCACAGTACATCTCATATACCACAGTACCACAGTACATCTCATATACCACAGTACATCTCATATACCACAGTACATCTCATATACCACAGTACATCTCATATACCACAGTACCACAGTACATCTCATATACCACAGTACCACAGTACATCTCATATACCACAGTACCACAGTACATCTCTTATACCACAGTACATCTCATATACCACATTACATCTCATATACCACAGTACATCTCATATACCACAGTACATCTCATATACCACAGTACCACAGTACATCTCATATACCACAGTACCACAGTACATCTCATATACCACAGTACATCTCATATACCACAGTACCACAGTACATCTCATATACCACAGTACCACAGTACATCTCATATACCACAGTACCACAGTACATCTCATATACCACAGTACCACAGTACATCTCATATACCACAGTACATCTCATATACCACAGTACCACAGTACATCTCATATACCACATACCACAGTACATCTCATATACCACAGTACATCACAGTACATCTCATATACCACAGTACATCTCATATACCACAGTACATCTCATATACCACAGTACCACAGTACATCTCATATACCACAGTACCACAGTACATCTCATATACCACAGTACATCTCATATACCACAGTACATCTCATATACCACACTACATCTCATATACCACAGTACCACAGTACATCACATATACCACAATACCACAGTACATCTCATATACCACAGTACATCTCATATACCACAGTACCACAGTACATCTCATATACCACAGTACATCTCATATACCACAGTACCACAGTACATCTCATATACCACAGTACCACAGTACATCTCATATACCACAGTACATCTCATATACCACAGTACATCTCATATACCACAGTACATCACAGTACATCTCATATACCACAGTACATCACAGTACATCTCATATACCACAGTACATCTCATATACCACAGTACATCACAGTACATCTCATATACCACAGTACATCACAGTACATCTCATATACCACAGTACATCACAGTACATCTCATATACCACAGTACATCACAATATACCACAGTACCACAGTACATCCACAGTACCACAGTACATCTCATATACCACAGTACATCACAGTACATCTCATATACCACAGTACCACAGTACATCTCATATACCACAGTACCACAGTACATCTCATATACCACAGTACATCACATATACCACAGTACATCACGTATACCACAGTACATCACAGTACATCACATATACCATAGTACATCACAGTACATCACGTATACCACAGTACATCACAGTACATCACGTATACCACAGTACATCACAGTACATCACATATACCATAGTACATCACAGTACATCACGTATACCACAGTACATCACAGTACATCACATATACCATAGTACATCACAGTACATCACGTATACCACAGTAATAATAATAATAATAATAATGCATCAGTTTTATATAGCGCTTTTCTAGGTCACTCAAAGACGCTTTACAGAGTTGCATCATTCATTCACACAGTCATTCTCACCGGTGGTGGTAAACTACGACAGACGTCTGTAGCCACAGCTGCCCTGGGGCAGACTGACAGAAGAGAGGCTGCCATTCTGACCATCGGCCCTTCTGACCACCACCAACATTCACACACAGTCACACTCACATTCACACAGGCAAGGTGGGTGAAGTGTCTTGCCCAAGGACACAACGACAATCTAACCCAGCCAGAGCTGGGGATCGAACCGGTGACCCTCTGGTTACCAGACCGGCCACTCTCCCAACTGAGCTAGTGCCGCCCCATGTTTTGGACTTGTACCTTTTAGTTTTGTACTTGTAACTTATGTTTTGGACTTGTACCTTTTAGTTTTGTACTTGTACCTTTTAGTTTTGTACTTGTACCTTTTAGTTTTGTACTTGTAACTCATGTTTTGTACTTGTACCTTTTAGTTTTGTACTTGTACCTTTTAGTTTTGTACTTGTACCTTTTAGTTTTGTACTTGTAACTTATGTTTTGGACTTGTACCTTTTAGTTTTGTACTTGTACCTTTTAGTTTTGTACTTGTACCTTTTAGTTTTGTACTTGTAACTCATGTTTTGTACTTGTACCTTTTAGTTTTGTACTTGTACCTTTTAGTTTTGTACTTGTACCTTTTAGTTTTGTACTTGTACCTTTTAGTTTTGTACTTGTACCTTTTAGTTTTGTATTTGTACCTTTTAGTTTTGTACTTGTACCTTTTAGTTTTGTACTTGTACCTTTTAGTTTTGTACTTGTAACCCATGTTTTGTACTTGTACCTTTTAGTTTTGTACTTGTAACTCATGTTTTGTACTTATACCTTTTAGTTTTGTATTTGTACCTTTTAGTTTTGTACTTGTACCTTTTAATTTTGTACTTGTACCTTTTAGTTTTGTACTTATACCTTTTAGTTTTGTATTTGTACCTTTTAGTTTTGTACTTGTACCTTTTAATTTTGTACTTGTACCTTTTAGTTTTGTACTTGTAACTCATGTTTTGTACTTGTACCTTTTAGTTTTGTACTTGTACCTTTTAGTTTTGTACTTGTAACTTATGTTTTAATAATAATAATAATAATAATGCATCAGTTTTATATAGTGCTTTTCAGGTCACTCAAAGACGCTTTACAGAGTTGCATCATTCATTCACACAGTCATTCTCACCGGTGGTGGTAAACTACGACAGACGTCTGTAGCCACAGCTGCCCTGGGGCAGACTGACAGAAGAGAGGCTGCCATTCTGACCATCGGCCCTTCTGACCACCACCAACATTCACACACAGTCACACTCACATTCACACAGGCAAGGTGGTGAAGTGTCTTGCCCAAGGACACAACGACAATCTAACCCAGCTGGAGCTGGGGATCGAACCGGTGACCCTCTGGTTACCAGACCGGACACTCTCCCAACTGAGCTAATGCCGCCCCAAACAACAAACAACAGTACCACAGTACAACAGACTAACTAACAAACAACGCTCTGTTTAGTCAGCAGCAGTAAACAGCTGTGTCATCCGCGTAGAAATAGAGAGATGTATCAGATTTGCTCTGCCTCAATTTATATAATGCAAAAAGTGTTGGCCCTACGACAGCGCCTTGAGGCACACCTTTGTGACAGTAAGAAAACCAGAGAAACACTCAATCTAGTAGTAAAGAAAACTACCTGATAGGGCTGGGTATCGTAACACGGTACTACTGCGGTACCGACCGAAAACTTTGGTAGGTACCGGTACCAAAAAAAAAAAAAAGTTTTTCGATACTTTGTTTCAGTACTTTTACAATAAAATGTCCCTTTAAATGCGCCGCTCCAGCCCCGCTCTGATCGGCGCACACAGGCTGAGGGACACACAACAGTCCCTCCCTCTGCTCTCCTCTCCTCAACAGCTACGGCCAGACGCGAGCCGTGACCCGGGTCTGGAGAAGCGGAGGGAGACGAAGCGAGACCTTCCTCTCCTGTCTAAACACTCTCTGGTACCGACCGGACCGTCAGGTTAAAGAGATCAGACCTGAACACGGCGTTTAACCCGCAGCTCCGTTTTCACCTGCTGAGGCGTCGGAGCTGCAGCTCCTCAGGACGACGCAGAACACATGCGCTGTTTTTTTATTGCATTTAAAAAATCAGCGAGGCCACGAGACGTCCTTGTTTTATTTAGGAGGATTGACTTTTTATCAGAGACCATAAAGGCTCTGTTATCAGCGACGATGTGGAGGTTCTCCTCTCTGGTTCAGGTTTTCCTGTGCCCCCATCCTGACACCTCCAGAGTAACACTAGTTTCTGGTCGACCTGAATCCGTGTACTCTTTATTAGCAAAAAGGGAATAATGAAATAATGAAAACAGATCTGTTTTCCTGTATTTCTGATTGTTTTTCCATAACAAAAACCAAATAACTCTTAAATCTGGATATTCAGTTTCCCTTTCAGAAACAAAACAACAAAAGAAAGAGTTCATGGATTGGATGACGGCCTTAGTTAGTTCCAGAGGGAAGAGATACATAATAATAATAATAATAAATGCATCAATATGCCATAAAACAGTTTTTTTTTTTAGTTTAATTAAAAAAAACTTTAAGTACTTGTTATTCTCTATAAGAATTATACATATAGGTATCGAAAAAAGTATCGTTAAGGTACCGGTATCGAAAACCAGGTATCGTTAAAGTAGTAGTATCGATAAGTATTTAACGATACCCAGCCCTACTACCTGACGAACATCAGACCATTCCAGTTTTGCTCTTTAGACCAACATCTATTGTATTTCTATAAAACACCAAAGAATCACCTTCCCATTGAACACGTGAGCTGAGTGACCTCGGTTCAGAAGTCTCAGCAGCCCTAGGAGGACATCGGGCACACGGTGAATCTGGGCCATGTGTTCAGCTTCTGCTGCTCTACTTGTCACTAACTGTGTCAGAGTCCAGGAGTGAAGAAATCATCCTCACACCACCTGATTATTTGGACCAACGATCCGATTAACACGGACTAATCCTTACTTTCATAACTGTTCTGGGAGCAATGCCAAGTGGGAGCACTGCAGCACCGGCAGGTCTGCTATATGAACCTACAGCCTGAAGCATCAAATTATAAGAATTCAAAATCTAGTTTATAAAAATTGTGTCGCTAAAATAATAAAACAACTATGAAAACATGTTTAATTCATTCTGTATAAGAATATAACAGTATTTTTAAAGGACTTTTAAAACTGCTGATCCTCCACCAGGTTGCAGCAGACACAGAGTGGACTGGACATGGCAGGTTTTTGATGAACGTACTAATCCTGATACTCCATTTGACTACTTTACATGGATTAAAGTAAAATTCAAAAAGTTACTTATCTACAGTATGGGCTACACCCATTGGTGACATCACTCAATATGGGCGTTAACTAAGGGAAATTGTCCTCATACAGGTGCAATACTCAAGTCTGACCAGATCTTGTCTTTATAGAGCGCTTTCTAGAGTGTTCTGCACTCCACTAATCTCTGTACAACACAACACTCATTCACCCATGTGCATACACATTCACACGCTGGTGGTGAAAAACTGCATTGTAGTCTCAGCTGCCCTGGAGAACACTGACAGAGGTGGGGATGCCATGCACCGACACCACCAGTGACAAATTAGCAGTTCATTTTCTGGGATTTAAAACAACTCTTGAACAATGGTTACAGAGGCTTTACAAGACTACATGACCTGGTAGCTATTCTCTACAGTTAGAACACTATATTACCTGTTAGTTAACCTCTACAGTTAGAACTCTATATTACCTGTTAGCTAACCTCTACAGTTAGAACTCCATATTACCTGTTAGCTAATCTCTACAATTAGAACTCTATATTATCTGTTAGCTAACCTCTACAGTTAGAACTCTATAGTACCTGTTAGCTAACCTCTACAGTTAGAACACTATATTACCTGTTAGCTAACCTCTACAGTTAGAACACTATATTACCTGTTAGCTAACCTCTACAATTAGAACACTATATTACCTGTTAGCTAACCTCTACAGTTAGAACACTATATTACCTGGTAGCTAACCTCTACAGTTAAAACTCTATATTACCTGGTAGCTAACCTCTACAGTTAGAACTCTATATTACCTGTTAGTTAACCTCTACAGTTAGAACTCTATATTACCTGTTAGCTAACCTCTACAGTTAAAACTCCATATTACCTGTTAGCTAACCTCTACAGTTAGAACTCTATATTACCTGTTAGCTAACCTCTACAGTTAGAACACTATATTACCTGTTAGCTAATCTCTACAGTTAGAACTCTATATTACCTGTTAGCTAACCTCTACAGTTAGGACACTATATTACCTGTTAGCTAACCTCTACAGTTAGAACACTATATTACCTGTTCGCTAATCTCTACAGTTAGAACTCTATATTACCTGTTAGCTAACCTCTACAGTTAGAACACTATATTACCTGTTAGCTAACCTCTACAGTTAGAACACTATATTACCTGTTAGCTAACCTCTACAGTTAGAACACTATATTACCTGTTAGCTAA
>SSNR01000538.1:103691-125431 GCA_006937965.1 Callopanchax toddi
TGTAGTAGTAGTAGTATTACTAGTAGTATTACTAGTAGGTGTGTGACTGGGCTGACCTGTTTCCAGGGCAGGACCTTCAGCGTGTGGAAGCTAGTAGTAGTAGTGGTAGTATTTCTAGTAGTTATGTAGTAGTAGTAGTATTTCTAGTAGTTATGTAGTAGTAGTAGTATTTCTAGTAGTTATGTAGTAGTAGTAGTATTTCTAGTAGTTTTGTAGTAGTAGTAGTATTACTAGTAGTATTACTAGTAGGTGTGTGACTGGGCTGACCTGTTTCCAGGGCAGGACCTTCAGCGTGTAGAAGCTAGTAGTAGTAGTGGTAGTATTTCTAGTAGTTATGTAGTAGTAGTAGTATTTCTAGTAGTTATGTAGTAGTAGTAGTATTTCTAGTAGTTATGTAGTAGTAGTAGTATTTCTAGTAGTTATGTAGTAGTAGTAGTATTTCTAGTAGTTATGTAGTAGTAGTAGTATTTCTAGTAGTTATGTAGTAGTAGTAGTATTTCTAGTAGTTATGTAGTAGTAGTAGTATTACTAGTAGTATTACTAGTAGGTGTGTGACTGGGCTGACCTGTTTCCAGGGCAGGACCTTCAGCGTGTGGAAGCTAGTAGTAGTAGTGGTAGTATTTCTAGTAGTTATGTAGTAGTAGTAGTATTTCTAGTAGTTATGTAGTAGTAGTAGTATTTCTAGTAGTTATGTAGTAGTAGTAGTATTTCTAGTAGTTATGTAGTAGTAGTAGTATTACTAGTAGTATTACTAGTAGGTGTGTGACTGGGCTGACCTGTTTCCAGGGCAGGACCTTCAGCGTGTGGAAGCTCAGTGACCTCCACTCCCTGGACGTGTTTGTGTCTCTGCTCCTGTTTGGGGACGTCCATAAGGAGCTCTGGAAGGTGGAGCCAGGCACCGTCATCGGACTCCTGAACCCGAACTCCATGAAGCAGAGAGACGGATATGATGGGGTGGGTGTGCACTCATCTTTTGAGACGTGTACTTTAGTTTGTGTTGGTAAATCTTTTGCTGTAGTTAATTTAACATTTACACAATCTAACAACGATTAACCAATCAGATCCTGATGTTTTTCTCTATGAAGACGAACCAAACGTCTCGGATCTACAAAGATTTTCTGAATCTCTCTACAGATAAACTGTCATGTGCTTCTTTCATTGAAATATTACAGGTTTAGTCAGAAATAAGAACGTCACATGATTAACTTTTTAATTGTTAAAGAATGTAGTTTTTGTGGCCTGATTGTAAAGTTTGGACACCTCTGGTATAAACTAAAATCTATCTAAAACGGTGACAGTGGATATGAGAGGAGAGGAGAAGAACTGAACTGTGAGGTGATTCTTCTTCCTCCACAGGTGAGTCTGACAGTGGATCACCCACAGAAGGTTCTGGTTCTGGGTGAAGCTCAGGACTTCGGGACCTGTAAGGGCGTGAAGAAGAACGGAGAACCCTGCTCTCAGATCGTTAACATGGTGGGTCTCTTCTCCCCCTAAAGGTCACTCTGAAGCAGCTTCTACCAGTTCTCCTACAGCCTACATCAGAGACCTCCTACTCTCCTACTCCCCCTGCAGGTCCCTGAGGTCTGGTGACCACAGCCTCCTGGTTGTGAAGCTCACCAGACTAAAAACTAAAGGTGACACAGCTCTTTGCTGCTGTGGCCCCAGACTCTGGACCTCCCTCCCCCTGAGCCTGAGATCAGTGACTCCTTTAAGAAGCGTCTCTTTAGATCAGCTGATCCTGAGCTGTAGACGTCTTCCTGCTCCGATGCCTCCTAAAAACAAAGTCTCCCTAAACGTCTATAGATGTTGTTGCTGTTGTGATTCATATCAAGAGAGGCGCTATAGAAATAAACCTCTTCTCTATCTACAGTGAGGGCCACACCCACCAGTGACATCACTCACAGTGGGCGGATTCTTTAAAAACAGGAGGTAGTCTAACCTCCAGAGAGACGCTGTAGTGGGATCTGATCCTGAACCACGTCTCAGTCAAACACATGATGTTCTGGATGAGGGTAGACGCTAGGTAACTAACTGGTAGAACGTCTCTTCAGAAGGACCTGGCTAAACTCCACACTAGTTGCTGTTAACCGATCTCTAACTAGTCCTGTTTATGTCATCACCTCTCTGCAGTACGAGTGCCAGTACTGCCAGTATCACGTCAAAGCCCAGTACAAGAGGATGAGCTCTAAGCGAGCCGAGCTGCAGTCGTCCTTCTCAGGAAAAGCCCCCAGCAGGGTGAAGGGGAGGGGGGGCCTTAAGGAGCGTCTGTGTCAGGATGGGTTCTACTACGGCGGGGTGTCCTCCGCCGCCTGCGCCGCTTCTCTGTGAGTCCAGATCAGTCTGTTGTGCTTTTAATTTGTTTTCCAGTTAACACAAATCATCCCAAATAACCAGAAAGATCAACAGCAAACGGCATCATGGGAACTCGTCTTTGGTGCTTTCATCTGTTTCTCCTCATGTTGACTTCCTGTGTTTTATACTTTAAGCATCAGCAGATGTTTTCTCAACACTTGTTGCTTTTTTTACAAGCGACTGTTCAGACTTTTGGATTAAATCAGACCTATACTGTTACTTAGAAATCATTTTCCCTCAGGTAGTTTTTAAAAAGCAATTATCGGTTGATTATCGGATATAAGAAGTGGAAGATTATCGTATCTGTTATAAACTATTATTCATTATTGTGTCAACCAGTCACCAAGACTGGGATGTGAAACTTTGACCGTAACGCTGTCAGAGCCACGCCCCATGAGTCTACAGGTTCCTCTCTGTTTGAGAGGCAGACGAACTGAGTTGTTTCTGGTCTAACCCAGAGGTAGACGTGGTGGGTCAGGTTTTAGTAAGGCCATCGTCTCTTTATTTATTCATTGGAGGTAAAGACATTCTTGGTTAAATCTTTTTTAAATGATTTCCCGTCTCAAACAAATCTTTTGTTCATATAATGAAATAGGCCTTGGGTAGATATTTGAAAGCCGTTTGACTTTTAGAGTCGGGTGTAACGTAGACCCTCCTGCTACGTGGTTCAGGTCCCTCAGACACGTAGAGGAACTACAGACTGACCATGTGACTGTCTCCCAGTTACTGCTACAACCTGACTTTAATGATGGTGACTCTGTGTTGCAGAAGTAAAGCGCCCCCCCAGAAGACCCTGGACAGGCTGTTTGTCAGAGGCTCGGCTCAGCTCGTCCGCCAGGCCAAGAGGCTGGGTGAGGACCGCCCCCTTTAACCATCTGGCCTCATTTTACTGTGTCATTAAAGACAAAATGTCCACGTTTAAAAACTTCAGACTAATTCATGTTTCAGCTGTTGAACTGCTTCAGTCTGGTTAAAACGACAAACCTGATACTCAGCAGGAGGATTTGATGACGGGTTACTTCTGATAACTGATGTTTGAACAGATTGACTCATTATAGACAGTGAGATGTGCTGGATACCACAGATCAATCAATCAATCAACCAACCAACCAACCAACAAACAAATAAACAATCTAACCAACAAACAATCCAACCAACAAACAAACAATCCAACAAACAAACAATCCAACCAACAAACAATCCAACAAACAAACAATCCAACAAACAAACAAACAATCCAACCAACAAACAAACAATCCAACCAACAAACAAACAATTCAACCAACAAACAAACAATCCAACCAACAAACAAACAATCCAACCAACAAACAAATAAACAATCTAACCAACAAACAAACAATCCAACCAACAAACAAACAATCCAACAAACAAACAAACAATCCAACCAACAAACAAACAATCCAACCAACAAACGAACAATCCAACCAACCAACAAACAATCCAACAAACAAACAATCCAACCAACAAACAAACAATCCAACAAACAAACAATCCAACCAACAAACAAACAATCCAACCAACAAACAAACAATCCAACCAACAAACAAACAATCCAACCAACAAACAAACAATCCAACCAACAAACAAACAATCCAACCAACAAACAAACAATCCAACCAAACAAACAATCCAACAAACAAACAATCCAACAAACAAACAATCCAACCAACAAACAAACAATCCAACAAACAAACAATCCAACCAACCAACAAACAATCCAACCAACCAACAAACAAACAATCCAACCAACAAACAATCCAACAAACAAACAATCCAACCAACAAACAATCCAACAAACAAACAATCCAACAAACAAACAATCCAACCAACAAACAAACAATCCAACCAACAAACAAACAATCCAACCAACAAACAAACAATCCAACCAACAAACAATCCAACCAACAAACAAACAATTCAACCAACAAACAAACAATCCAACCAACCAACAAACAAACAATCCAACCAACAAACAATCCAACAAACAAACAATCCAACAAACAAACAATCCAACCAACAAACAAACAATCCAACAAACAAACAATCCAACCAACAAACAATCCAACCAACAAACAAACAAACAATCCAACCAACAAACAAACAAACAACAAACAAACAAACAATCCAACCAACAAACAAACAATCCAACCAACAAACAAACAATCCAACCAACAAACAATCCAACAAACAAACAATCCAACCAACAAACAAACAATCCAACAAACAAACAATCCAACCAACAAACAAACAATCCAACCAACAAACAAACAATCCAACCAACAAACAAACAATCCAACCAACAAACAAACAATCCAACCAACAAACAATCCAACAAACAAACAATCCAACCAACAAACAAACAATCCAACAAACAAACAATCCAACCAACAAACAAACAAACAATCCAACCAACAAACAAACAATACAACAAACAAACAAACAATCCAACCAACAAACAATCAAACCAACCAACAAACAAACAATCCAACAAACAAACAATCAAACCAACCAACAAACAAACAATCCAACCAACAAACAATCCAACCAACCAACAAACAAACAATCCAACCAACAAACAAACAAACAATCCAACCAGCAAACAAACAATCAAACCAACCAGCAAACAAACAATCAAACCAACCAGCAAACAAACAATCAAACCAACCAGCAAACAAACAATCAAACCAACAAACAAAAAATCCAACCAACAAACAAACAATCCAACCAACAAACAAACAATCAAACCAACAAACAAACAAACAATCAAACCAACCAACAAATTATTATTGTTATTCTACTTTATTATAATTTTGATGTTGAGCGCACATGCACTGGCAGACTGTGTTTTTGATGGTGTTTAATAAACAGGGGAGGGTAACCTCCGACCTCCAGGCCGTAGAGCTACGTCCCACGGACCCCTTTTATCAGGCCCGGCACGCAATGTCATATCAATGAAGTAATTAAACTTGAAGGGGAAAATGATCAACAACCAACGACGTTTCTGTGATTAAATCAATAGTAACTCTTATATCCGAGCCAGGATCGGAGTCAGTGAACGCAACATCAGGTCAAACATAGCAGGAGAGACGGGAGACTGATGGGTGTCAGTCATGGCGGCTGCAGCGAGAAATGATCCAGTAAGCGAACATTTTTCAGGAGAAATAGACAAGTGAGCATTGTTTCATCCAAGTAAAAACCAAACCTGGATCTGGACTGGTTTTAGTTTTTATAAATCAGCTCCAGTGTAAAGTGAACTGTTCATCTCATCATGTTATAAATCCAGCGGTGAATTCTGGAAAAGTCAGCAACTTGTTTACATCAGTGAAGCAGCAGGGAGAATGTAAGCTAAGGTTCATAAGCTAGCTAACATTAACGTTTGTAACCGCTCTTTATGAGCCCCGCCCAGGTGAGCTAAACCTTCCCACAGTGAACTGGTCTTGAACTAGTAGGAGACTGGCTAAACTGGTAAAAAACCAACCTCAGTCTCCATGTTTGCTCTCTGTTCTATACTCCTGTAGTTCACTGTTTCCATCCACCATGGTGAACCCACGTCATCAGGTGATGTCAAAACCCCGAGCCACTGACATGAGGAAGTAACAGGCCGTACACACCTCCGTTTGTCACGTTGTGGAGGGACCGCTGGCTCGCCAACAACCACTAAATATCCTTGACAACATTAGCATCTTCATTCAGCCATTTAACACTATCGATTCTTCTTCTTCTTCACTCTTTATGGTGTTGGCATACAACATTAAGGTGCATTACTGCCACCGTGTACATTTCCTTCTGGTTTAAAGCTTTTGAGAACACGTGATCAGTGTCGGTTCACGTCACATCTGAAGGACAGCGCCTGAAACAGCTCATGTTACAGCTGGCAGCCTGTTTTAGACGGTGGAACGATACATGGTGCTCTCAACGCTTCATCGCACATTCACTTCAAAAAACTCAACATGCATGATGGTTTTTTTTTACAAATCCTGCCCCGTGCTCCTTTAATTTAGTTTAATAAAATAAATTTTCTTCTTCATAATAAGAGAATGTCCAAACCTTTAAAACCCTCCAGTCAGATGACTGAATGTCTGGTGCTTTTGAGCAGGATGGATCTGTAAGAAAATAGCTAATTCTGCAGGTTTTGGTGAGTGCGTGGACATTAATGGACAAGAGGCTCGTCATTTATTCCAGAGCTTTTGAGAATCTTTTGATTTCACAATGAGAGTTGTTGTTATTAAGATGTGTGTCCTGTAGCCATGATGATGGAGAGGAACAGACCGTCCACTGACGGTTCATTTAATTATAAACACCATGTCTATTTGAGTTCAGGTGATGAATGGTGAACTCCTGCTACTACTAACGAGCTGTCTGATGTTTGAGTTTCCTCCTGACATGTTGCTGGTTTGGTTCTGATGATCTCGTCTTTGTGTCGTCGTTAGCCGTGCAGTCAGGTGAGGTGTCTGGTTGTTCTGATGAGTTTAAGACCTTGATGTCGGCGCCAACACCAGGAGCGCTGCAGCTGAAGAAGCACCTGGTACGAAGCAGCCAATCAGGTACGGGACCTGGACGTCTTCAGGGGTTTAGACAAAGAGACACACGTTCTGATTAAGTTATCGTTTCTGTTTGAACATCTGACGCTGAATGCTTACACAACTTTTCCTTTTAAAATGGAGAGCCAAAAATGAAATACATAAGGCATTAAATAATTAAATACAGCATACATTCATTAATTAAATGTTCCATTAATTAATTAAATTAAATAATTAATTCAATGTGCCAAAAATGAGAAAAAATCTTGAATTAATTAAAAATGTCTATTTAGTTATTTCATGATGTTGGTAAAATAAATATATTTTTATTTTTGGCACATGTAAATAATGATTTAATTAATTAATGACACATTTCATTCATGAATTAATTAAATACAGACATCATGAAATAATTATATAGACATTTTTAATTAATTCAAGATTTTTTACATTTTTGGCACATTGAATTAATTATTTAATTTAATTAATGACACGTTTAATTAATGAATGTATGCTGTATTTAATTATTTAATGCCTTATTTATGTATTTCATGTAGTCGCTTTTGGCTCTCCATAGTGGAGATCCCAGTCCGAGTGCTCAGTCTAAATCCTCTCCGTTAGCTCCCCAGGACCCAGCTGCAGCTCCGCTTCAGTCCATCTCTGCCTCCGATCTCCTGAAGCAGCAGAAACAGAAGCAGCGTGAGCTCCTTGCAACACGACAACAGAGGGCAGACAGAAGGATGCTGCAAAACTCCAGCGTCCTCAGATTGACACAAGCTGCTCGGGTGTCCCCAGAAGCTTCCTCCGAGGCCCCCCAGAGCCCCGCAGCCCCTCACGCCCCGACCCTGGGCCGAGGCTTCTCTCAGGGAGACGACATCCTCTTCTTTGACGACAGCTCGCCTTCTGCTCCTTCCAGCGCTCTCACCCTATCGGCTGGCAAGATGGCCGCTCTGAAGAAGCTGAGGGCCAAAGGAATGGTGTTCCAGAAGGAAGACCCCAATGCTGTGAAGAGGAAGAGGAGCAGCAGCAGTGAGATCAGCGCCCGAGTAGAGAAGAACCGGACCTCACCCACTGGTGGGTGAATAAATACGCTTTATCCAGTCGGTAGTTGGAGTTCATCGTTATCACCTGTCGCATGTTCTGTTGTCATTTTTAGAATGTATGGTCGGTTAGAACGTACGTTTACCTAACGTAGGTTTAGAATGTACGGTTTTAGAACTATACGGTCTGACATGAGAACGATCAGAGTAAAACGATGTGTTTATCTCTGCTGGCCGGCTGGAGGTGTTGATAATTCAGTAAACACAGAAGTAGGCTTAAACTGCAGTACCTTTCTCTGCCGCTAGATGGTGCCGTCTGAAAATAAACTGCAGACTTTAGGGCCATATTCTTGTTCATAACACCGTGGTGTGAGACGGCTGTGTATGGCTTCATCACGCTGATTGATGTTCCTGTCCAGGTGAAGCATCCTGTGATGAAGAGGAGGAACCCGCCCAGAAAAAGAAACGAGACCAACTCCAGTACGTCCAGTCAGACGAGTTCCAGAAGATCCTCAACGCCAAATCTCGACACGGGGCGTTGCTTCAAGCGGTACGCCGCCTGCCTGCCTGCCTGTCGCTCCAGACAGGAGAGCTGGTTTTCTCTGACTCGGTTTCTCTGTGACTCCTTCAGGCGGAGTATCAGCTGCAGGAGCGCTACTTTGATGTCCTGGTGAAGAAGGAGCAGATGGAGGAGAAGATGAAGGGGGTCAGGGAGATGAAGTGTCGAGCTGTCAGCTGTAGAAAGGTACTCCACTCAGCAGATGACGAGGGGTCTGTAGGAGCTGGAGGTCTGACCGTCCTCTCCCTGTTCTCTCAGTGTAACTACACCTACTTCAAGCCAGCAGACCGTTGTGTCAACGAGAAGCACGACCTGCGGTGGCACGACGCCGTCAAACGCTTCTTCAGGTGTCCCTGTGGACAGAGGGCCATCGCTCTGGACAGGCTGCCACACAAACACTGCAGGTTAGACTGTCAGGTGACCTCACGGCGCTCCTTTAGCCACTCCTCTTTGTGACTGTTGAAACTGTTTTGTCCTTTCAGCAACTGTGGTCTGTTTAAATGGGAGCGTGACGGGATGCTGAAGGTAGCTCACACGCCGTCTGAGGTAGGGTCCTCTGAGGGTCATCGGATCTGATCTGATCTGTTTTTCTTTCAGGAGAAAACGGGACCTAAAATCGGAGGAGAGCTGCTTCAGCCTCGAGGAGAGGAGCACGCCAAGTTCCTCAGCAGCATGAAGTGATTCGCCTGGCTGGGTTTTAACTTGATCGTGTTTTTAGAATCATTCCTATTGACTGTTGGATTTGCTGAGGCCTCGTTGATTAAAACTATCATCTGATAAGTCCTGTGTGAAATGTCAGTAACTTAAAAGATGTTACTGGTTCAGTCCTGATCCAAATCTAGACCAGACCTGGGGGTTGGAGCATAGAAAGACCATTAGACGAGGTTCCAGTCCGTCTTTCACTCTAACCACCAGAGAACCACCGGCCTCTCCGTCCTAGACCTCAGTCCTGTTCAGACCTGGATTAATAACATTCACAGCTTAAAGTGATAAGATGCAACTTTTTCATATGTCTAAATCTTCTCCTTGAGCCAGTCGGTGCTAATCTGACTCTTTACAGAGTTAATGAAAAGTCACTTAGCCCCATCTGGTGGTTAGATCCAGAATACCACCGTCTCCGTCACGGTACCCAGGAAGTCACGTGTCTCAGAGGGTTAGGCTAACCCAAAGTGGCTAGCTGTTATGCTAGCTCTGGAGTGTTTTTAGCTCATGATTCCTGATTTTTCCCATCTCTCCCTGCTTGAACACAGCTGATTTCTTTGAAGGAGTAAATAACCGCTCCTGTAGAAAGCTATGAAGGCTGAGGAGACATTTCAACAGGTAGATTTAGGCCTTTAGAAGCTGAAACAATATGCTAACTTGTGTAACGCAGTGATTTAAAACGGACACCAGAGGACGCCCAAAACAAGCTAAACTGCATATTATCACTTTAAAGCGTGGACCAAACTTCATCTGCTCCCTGTAAAACAGCTGTGGGTCCTCGGGGTCGCGTCTAGCGGGTTGTAGAGGTTTCCTCCTCAGTCTGCCTTCAGGCCTCAGAAGCCTCTAAATCACCACTGATTCAATGGTTTGATGTATTTGATATTTTATGACTCCATGTCAAAGACAAATGTCTGTTTTATAGTAAGAATGAGATCCTGGTTCCTAAAACCGACCTGAACCTGTTCCTGATCAGAGACCAGAGCCTGCACTGGGAACGGGACTGTGGAGAATGGAATTCCTGCTCTGAGCCAGGTTTGATCCATTCCTTTATTTCCGTTCCCCCTCTTCGCCCCTCGGCGCTGGCTGGTTGCTGTGTGATCTTTCCACTGTGCGATGTGGATTCCTCGCAGCCTGATGACTTCTGCAGCAGCTGTGTGCTCCTCTCCTTTCACATCACCTCCTGCTTTAAATATTCCAAATACCAGAAACGGCAAAGCAAGTTAAAGTACTGGAGACTGATCTTTAGTTGTCTTTATGACGTGAACACGTTTATTGAACCCTCCTGACAAAAACACGTCTGTTATTTTCTGTTAATACAGTAATCCACTTTTATGTACATGAAAACATGCAACACATTAAGCTTACACAGTAAAACCTGCTAAATGAATACACTGCAGTTAGAGTCAGAGTACATGATGAAAGTAGTAAAATCAACGTAATACATGAATAACCTGAGCACTGCTCCAGACTAATCAAAGGTGAGAAGTGCTGAGGTGTGGTTCTCCATGACGCTCAGTGGAACCAGTAGAACCGAGGGTAGAGACCATCGTAGTGGTACTCTCTCAGCTGCTCGCTCGTCTCCCTCGATCGCTCACTCAGCTCTGTGGATGTAAAAACATACGTGTTATCAATAAGTATAGACATGTTTGTTATTGGACTCTGCTGTGTGTCGGAGCCCCGAGCAGCCAACAGGGGCGGACCTACGGCCCTTTCGGTCCGGCCCCCCCATGGGTTACTCCCAAGTTTTCTCCCTCTCGGGGGGCGGGGCTCCAGACTGGCTAATAGTGACTGAATCCAGGGGTAGGATCTTCTGAGGACGTGGACCAGCTGGTCTACCTAGGTTGGGTCCTTGCTCGACCGCTAAGACCGGAAATAAACGGTTCTGAATTCAGACGGTCCAGCCTCATACTTATCCCCGCCCCTCAGTCCAGTCGCTTAGCAACCGTGACAGCGCCGACAGACAGGCTAAAGCTAATAAAATGGATCTAAAGAAACACTTGAAGCTCTGTTATGGTGACTTATTTCCTAAACTTTCATTTAAAACATTCAAGCTAGCTTACATTGATTTCTTGTCTTAAATTACATGAAAAATAAAACATTCAACCTCTTTTGTGGAGATTTTTATTATTAAACTTCAGATAAAGATAAACAAAACATTCCTAAACACAAGCTTTGTATCATCTTTTAAGAAACTGACATTTAAAACTGGACTGCTCTCTGGGTTTTTCTGCTACTGCTGCAGAATTGAACCAGTAGAATCCAACGGCCGGCACTCAAAGCATCCTGGGATAGCCTTGGCCAGTGAGGATACACCAGACCCGTCCTAGAAATGGTGGAGCGAGGACGCGTTTGACGACACATGGATGAGTATCCTTCAAATTCGGACAGCACTCGTCACGGCGCTGTGACATCATCAGTCTCAAAATGCGTCCTCAGAAGCGTCCTGCCCCTGAGTCCGGACACAGCCTTAGTCCACGAGGCTTTCAGCACACCCACTCTCAGCACCACTCAGAGTGGAGAGGTACAGGTGGATGGATCAGCAGAGGTTACACTCTGCAGTTTGTCAACTCCGCCCCCTTCAACGGGATTGTAGAGACGGTCCTGTCATCACCAGATCAGCCTCTCGCTCTCCAATTAGAGCTACGGGAACTCCTGATGAAATGTCGTTTCCAGAGTCCCGCTCAGGGAGGAAAATACGGGTTTGTACTCCCGTTATTCTCTGGTCCCAAAGAAGTCAGGAGGGACGAGGCCCATCTTGGAGGGACGAGGTCCATCTTGGAGGGACGAGACCCATCTTGGAGGGACGAGACCCATCTTGGAGGGACGAGACCCATCTTGGAGGGACGAGACCCATCCTGGAGGGACGAGACTCATCTTGGAGGGACGAGACCCATCCTGGAGGGACAAGACCCATCTTGGAGGGACGAGACCCATCTTGGAGGGACGAGGTCCATCTTGAAGGGACGAGGTCCATCTTGGAGGGACGAGGTCCATCTTGAAGGGACGAGGTCCATCTTGGAGGGACGAGGTCCATCTTGGAGGGACGAGGTCCATCTTGGAGGGACGAGGTCCATCTTGGAGGGACGAGGCCCATCTTGGAGGGACGAGGCCCATCCTGGAGGGACGAGACCCATCCTGGAGGGACGAGACCCATCCTGGAGGGACGAGACCCATCCTGGAGGGACGAGACCCATCCTGGAGGGACGAGACCCATCTTGGAGGGACGAGACCCATCCTGGAGGGACGAGACCCATCCTGGAGGGACGAGACCCATCTTGGAGGGACGAGACCCATCTTGGAGGGACGAGGCCCATCCTGGAGGGACGAGACCCATCCTGGAGGGACGAGACCCATCCTGGAGGGACGAGACCCATCCTGGAGGGACGAGACCCATCCTGGAGGGACGAGGCCCATCCTGGAGGGACGAGACTCATCTTGGAGGGACGAGGCCCATCTTGGAGGGACGAAACCCATCTTGGAGGGACGAGACCCATCCTGGAGGGACGAGACCCATCCTGGAGGGACGAGACCCATCTTGGAGGGACGAGACCCATCCTGGAGGGACGAGGCCCATCCTGGAGGGACGAGGTCCATCTTGGAGGGACGAGACCCATCCTGGAGGGACGAGGCCCATCTTGGAGGGACGAGACCCATCCTGGAGGGACGAGACCCATCCTGGAGGGACGAGACCCATCCTGGAGGGACGAGACCCATCCTGGATCCATCCCTCTTCAGCAGATCGATCGTGCTGAGACCTTTTCACATGTTAACGATCAGACATGTGCTGGAGTGTGTTCATCAGGGCGACTGGTTCACCTCCATAGACCTGAAGGACACTTACTCCCATGTCTCCATCGTCCCCAAACACAGGAGCGTCTTGCGTTTCTCATTCCAGAAGACCCAGTTGTTCCAATACAACCGCCTCCCGTCTGGTTATTCACTCGCCCCGCCCACGTTCTCCAGCTGCTACGTGCGTCTGGGTCAGGGATGAGGAATATTTTCTACCTGGACGACCTGCTCCTACTGGCTCGTTCCAAGGTGGAGGCGGAGTCTCAGACACGGTCCCTCGTGTCTCATCTGTAGAAGCTGGGGTATGTTATAAACTGGGAAAAGAGAGATGAGAACACGGCTCTCTCAGCCGAGGGTCGAAGCTCTATCGTCTCTGCTTCGCCGTGTCACTCCTCACCAGGTGGTGACAGCTCTGTCCATCATGCAGCTGCTGGGCGTGATGTCAGCAGCACGTGGTCCCACTGGGCCTGCTCCCTATGACACACCTACAGAGATGGTTTTATGATCTTCGTATCGACCGCGTGCGTCACAAACGTCGTCTGAACCTCCTCTGAGGGTGGATGCGTTTGCACACCGACCGTGGCCAAGGACAGAGCTTTATGTTTTTCTCCCGGTTCAGCTGATTCCCCGCCTCCTGACTCAGGTACGGGAGGAACAGCTGTGATCAAAGTACCAAAGTAAGTCCGTAGTGATTTTTTATGTAGTCAGTTTTAGTAAATTAATCATGTGTAGCACCATCAAATAGGCTATAACCTCTGACCTTTGACCTCTGTTGACCATCACAACAATAATCCATCTTTTCCCAATAACTTGGAATACAATGACTCTTGGATTATGTTTAACCTGAATCAAGATCCCTACAGGTGTCCAACTGTCCACTTTCAGGTGTCCATCTCCCAGATGACCTCAACTGGACACTAACTGGTCTAATAAAACACTCTCTGTAAAGAAGTCTCTTCTGTAACACCACAGACTGGTGTTCCAACTGTAATCTCTTGTTTACAGAACATTCTCTGTAGTGTTCCTGTTCAGGGTCACCTACACACTCAAAGTGTTATAATGCTTCTCTGCTATTTTCTACATTTATAATGTGAGTGTTTAACGGGCGGAAGTCATGTGAGTTGGTAACTCCCTCACAGTCCCCTATCCAATCAGAGCCGTCCACCAGTCCACTAACTCAGTTTTGATTAGTACACTTAATATCTTCTGATTGGTTGAATTTAAGATAACTCGTCTCAAAACTAATATTCAGTTCCGGGACAAGCCAGTCTCAGTCTTGGTCTTCGCTACAGTTTGAATGTAGTCGAGTCTGAGCTGAACCTTCATCAGCTTTGAACAAGGCCTTGAGAGACCTGCTTGTGTCTCTCCCTCACCACGGGAACTGATCAGAAATGAGTTCAGCATGCCTGCTGAAATGCCTCCCTTGCTGACCGGGACGTATCCACGGACTGTCCGGCGAGGTCCTCGGCGGCCACGCCTTCCAGGACCACCACTCCGAGTCTGGGGACTCCAGCCTCAGCTCGTGGAGAAACCAACGCCTGCCAGATCCAGGAGCGTCCACCTTTCAGTGAGCGAACACCCCTTTCTGATCGAGAGGTTTGCTTTGATAAAGCTTCATTCTTCCACTCTAAATTAAGCCAAACTAAAAACCAAAATCCAAACTCAAATTAGCCTAAATTGACTCTTAAAGTCCCAACTAGGTTAACTAAATTAACTAACTTCCCTAGTCATTAAACATATGCTACGGTCCGTTAAAACTCACAATTAACCATCTTTAACATCCTCAACATGTTTAAGAATATTAATTGTGTTCACATCAAACTTTCAAACTGTCTTATCTGTCTGTGTTCTTAGGTTTTTCAAATTAAATGATTGTTCAATCTTTATCTGGTCTCAGCTTCACGTTATTAATAAGGTATTTCAATTCACTGTACTCTTTCAAAGAACCTAGATACCTTCAATAAATATTAGCTATTATCAGGGTTAAATGACAGTTTATCACTTTTCATTATAAACCAAAAATAAGTTCTAATGTTTATCTGAAGAGGGTGTAGTTAAAATAACTAAGTTATTTCCAAACGCTACACATGTTAAGTACCAGCTAGTAATATGTTTAACTGAAGCTAGCTTGTTGTTAGCAGCAGGTCTTTGTGGGTTTAAACGGGCCAATTTCTGTCTAATTCAGCTCTGTAAATATTCAGAACAGTGTGAAATATTTATTTCTATCCATCCATTTTCTGTAACCGCTCCATCCTCCACAGAGGGGAGGAGCTGGTGCCTGTCACCAAGGGGGGACAGGCGGGGGACACCCTGGACGGGTCGCCAGTCCATCACAGATATTTATCTCTAGACTTTGGTAAATTGTTTGGTTGATTCCTGGGTTTCTACCCCAGGTGGAGGAGTTTAAGTATCTCAGGGTCTTGTTCTCTAGTGAGGGAAGGAGGGAGATGGACAGGCGGATTGGGGCAGCGTCTGCAGTGATGGACGCTGAACCGGTCTGTTGTGGTGAAGAAGGAGCTGAGCCAGAAAGCAAGGCTCTCGATTTACCTCCCAGTCCTCATCTGGTCATGAGCATTGACTGAAATGAGTTTCCTCCGCAGGGTGGCCGGGCTCAGCCTTAGGGATAGGGTGAGGAGCTCGGACATCCAGGAGAGACTCGGAGTAGAACCGCTGCTCCTCCATGTAGAGAGGAGCCAGTTGAGGTGGTTCATCTGGTCAGGACGCCTCCTGGACGCCTCCCTCGGGAGGTGTTCTGGGCATGTCCTGCTGGCCGGAGGCCCCCGGGTCGACCCAGGACAAGCTGGAGGAAATACATCTCCAGGTTGGCCTGGGAACGCCTGGGCGTCCCAGCTGAGGAGCTGGTGGACCTGACTGGGGAGAAGACGGTCTGGGACGCCCGACTTGGAATGCTGCTCCTGCGACCCGGATAAGCGGAGGAAGACGAGGCGATTTCTGGATTTAAATGAGTTCTGATGAGACAAAATGTTCATGTAAAGATGAGGCTCCAACTCAAAGTAGAGTTTGAACCTTGCTGCGGTGTGACCTCGACCTCTTTAACTCGTTAGTGTCTTAACTCCATAAGCTTTAGTTGGTTATTGGTTCATGTCCCGTTTAATGGTTGGTTTGACAGGTTTTTTTGACAGACATAAATTTCTACATAAATTGGGATATTATCAATAAAAAAACTGATTTTGAAGATGAGTTAAAGACACACTAAGTAACGTTTTCATATTTTAAATCTTTTTCTTGAGCCAGTCATTTTTGACTTTGTAACTGTGATTGTGGCACAGATAGCGTTTTGGGCACAGCTTACTAGCTAGCCCTTTCTTTTTGTTCACAGTTTACAACATTTTGCTTTAAAATGAAATAATCATCTTTATTCCAAATTTGTTGAAGTTAATAACTGAAATAAGATGAATAGTAGCTATACAGCAGGTAAATTAGGAACTGAACACGTAAACAACTTTCTCAGTAAATCCATGTCTAAAGGTTCTGTTGACATGAGTCTCTCACCAGATGTTGGTAACATCCCGTCCTCCACTCCTGTAAGAAATCAAACCATCCATGTCCTCAGTAAGCTCTGTGTAATAAAATAGAACGACTCAGGATAAAAGGACTGAACCAGGAAGGAAGGTGCACAAAGGCCTGGAAAGTCACGACAGCAGCTGGAACCTATCAGTCATTAGAAAACAACCCTGTCAATTAGTGAAAATGAATCTCACCTGCTTCAGTTCCACTGATGACCTAGTAATGGTGTCCAGTCCTGATCCAGCGTGTTTTAGAGGTTTCTCTGTTTCCAACACTGATTTCAGTCAGTGGCCGATAAAAGACCTTCTGCAGAGCTTGATCACCTGCAGGTGACTGAACCATTGATTCAAGGAGGAACTAAAGCATGCTGATACCGACCCTGGAGGACCAACTATGGACACCACTGAGGGTCTCATTACCAAGGTGTCACACTAGAAACATCTCATGATGGGTGAAACCAAAGACCTTCACCAAAGCTACTTCACACCGAATGTGGTTGCGGTGCAGACTCCACGTGGATGAAGGAACACCCAGTCCAATCAGAGCCTCCACACCAGCTCCGGGGTGGTTGCAGAGCAAAGTTAACTTTCTGCAACAAGTCTTATTTTTCCTGGACGCTGCATCTTCATCAACGTAAAGACATAATGTACGCCAGACAGGAAGTGAAACGCTAGTGGGCGAGGTGCATCTGGTATTTTTCAAAATAAAACCTTTAGCTACATTGCCAAAGTTAACACGATTTGTATATTTAAAAGACAAAGAAACAACTAACATAACTGGTAAATGTCCTGTTTCTAGAGGTCTACACTCCCCAAAGCTCTGTACAACACATCAGTCACTCACACACTGGTGGTGATCAGCTACGCTGTAGCCTCAGCTGTCCTGGAGCGCTGACAGAGGCAGGGATGACATGGACCGGCACCACCAGGTCCCTCAGACCACCACCAGGTACCTCTGACCTCCACCAGGTCCCTCTGACCTCCACCAGGTCCCTCTGACCACCACCAGGTCCCTCAGACCTCCACCAGGTCCCTCTGACCTCCACCAGGTCCCTCTGACCTCCACCAGGTCCCTCTGACCTCCACCAGGTCCCTCTGACCTCCACCAGGTCCCTCTGACCTCCACCAGGTCCCTCTGACCTCCACCAGGTCCCTCTGACCTCCACCAGGTCCCTCTGACCTCCACCAGTAGACAAGGTGGGTGAAGTGTCTCCAAGGACACATCGACAGTAACCCAGCTGGAGCTGGGATTGAACCGGCGACCCTCTGGTCACCTACTGAGCTACACACTGCCCCAGCAACATAAGACTTAATTTAGCAGAACATGAAACTATAAAAACTGCTACTTGCCTCTTGTAGAACAAGCCAAGTGAATAAATGATCCTCAACAACAGTTTGAGAAGACGAGAGTAGCGTTAGTTTAGCCGCTACACGTACAGTTGGTTATCGTGTGAACCACAGAGAGGAGTTCTTTCCTGGAGGAGAAGTTTCTAAGACGTTCCACAACAAGACAGCAGCCGGTGCGGGGAACATTTCTTGCGACTGTTGTGCGGTCACCGTACCGCACTGCATCTGGTGTGACTGCTGCTACACATCCTGATGGCTTCAGGAGAACTTATTACTGAAGGTTCCAGTGAGTCTGCTGGGGCCAGAATCTAGTAGAACATGGAGCACCAGTCTTCACCTGGAGCTCCACGCAAGACTTCAGACAGAAGAGAAAAGAATCATCAGAAGAGTCGTCCAAGAGCCCAGGACCACTAGTGGAGACCACCGAAGTCAGCCTCCATGTCCTGTAGCAGCTCCACCACCAGGACTCCATGATGAAGACACAGCATCAGTCGAGGAAACACTGGAGGATCTAGTCTGGTCACATGACACACACCCCATGTCTGGAAGTCAAAGGTCACTGCAGACCCGCCCCTAAGAGCCCCGTCCAATCCTGTCCCTCTGAGTCGTCGTGTTTATCACACAGGACTTGATGAGGATGTGTCGGTACCAGCACCTGGGATTAGAACCTTTAGATAGATTACAACATGGGCCTTGTTCCGCTCTGCGATTGTTGAGGCGGCTGTTGCTAGCTGTGGTCGCAAGGTAGCCGGTGCCAGTCGTGGCGGTAACCCCCGTACCCGCTGGTGGACACCAGAGGTTAGGGGAGCCGTCAGGCTGAAGAAGGAGGCCTACAGGGCGTGGCTGGTCTGTGGGTCTCCAGAGGCAGCAGACAGGTACCGGCGGGCCAAGCGAAGTGCAGCAGTGGCAGTTGCCGAGGCAAAATCTCGGGCGTGGGAGGAGTTTGGCGAGGCCATGGAAAAAGACTATCGGTCGGCTCCAAAGAGGTTCTGGCAAACCATCCGGCGCCTCAGGGGAGGAAGGCAGCAACTCGCTCACACTGTTTACAGTGGGGACGGGGAGCTGCTGACGTCAACTGGGGCTATAGTCGGACGGTGGAAGGAATACTTTGAGGAGCTCCTCAATCCCACCGACGCGCATTCCGAGGAGGAACCAGAGCTGGGAGACCTGGGGACGGACTGTCCAATCTCTGGGGCAGAAGTCGCTGAGGTAGTCAAACAACTACGCAGCGGCGGAGCCCCGGGGGTGGATGAGATCCGACCTGGGTATCTCAAGGCGATGGATGTTGTAGGACTGTCGTGGCTGACACGTCTCTGCAACATTGCGTGGTCATCGGGGGCAGTTCCTGTGGAGTGGCAAACCGGGGTGGTGGTTCCCATTTTTAAGAAGGGGGACCAGAGGGTGTGTTCCAACTATAGGGGGATCACACTCCTCAGCCTCCCTGGAAAGGTCTACTCCAGGGTACTGGAGAAGAGGTTCCGGTCGATAGTTGAACCTCAGATTGAAGAGGAGCAATGTGGTTTTCGTCCTGGTCGTGGAACTGTGGACCAGCTCTTTACCCTCGCTAGGGTGATGGAGGGGTCATGGGAGTTTGCCCAACCAATCCACATGTGTTTTGTGGATTTGGAGAAGGCTTATGACCGTGTCCCCAGGGGCACCCTGTGGGGGGCGCTCCAGGAGTACGGGGTGGATGGTCTTTTGTTAAGGGCCATTCAGTCCCTGTACCAGAGGNAATTAAATGATTGTTCAATCTTTATCTGGTCTCAGCTTCACGTTATTAATAAGGTATTTCAATTCACTGTACTCTTTCAAAGAACCTAGATACCTTCAATAAATATTAGCTATTATCAGGGTTAAATGACAGTTTATCACTTTTCATTATAAACCAAAAATAAGTTCTAATGTTTATCTGAAGAGGGTGTAGTTAAAATAACTAAGTTATTTCCAAACGCTACACATGTTAAGTACCAGCTAGTAATATGTTTAACTGAAGCTAGCTTGTTGTTAGCAGCAGGTCTTTGTGGGTTTAAACGGGCCAATTTCTGTCTAATTCAGCTCTGTAAATATTCAGAACAGTGTGAAATATTTATTTCTATCCATCCATTTTCTGTAACCGCTCCATCCTCCACAGAGGGGAGGAGCTGGTGCCTGTCACCAAGGGGGGACAGGCGGGGGACACCCTGGACGGGTCGCCAGTCCATCACAGATATTTATCTCTAGACTTTGGTAAATTGTTTGGTTGATTCCTGGGTTTCTACCCCAGGTGGAGGAGTTTAAGTATCTCAGGGTCTTGTTCTCTAGTGAGGGAAGGAGGGAGATGGACAGGCGGATTGGGGCAGCGTCTGCAGTGATGCGGACGCTGAACCGGTCTGTTGTGGTAAAGAGAGAGCTGAGCCAGAAAGCGAGGCTCTCGATTTACCGGTCGGTCTACGTCCCAATCCTCACCTGGTCATGAGCTTTGGGTAGTGACCGAAAGAACGAGATCGCGG
Organism: Callopanchax toddi; assembly: GCA_006937965.1. Lineage (NCBI taxonomy): Eukaryota > Metazoa > Chordata > Actinopteri > Cyprinodontiformes > Nothobranchiidae > Callopanchax > Callopanchax toddi. The sequence continues at coordinate 124,038 of SSNR01000538.1, forward strand.
ATACAAGCGGCTGAAATGAGTTTCCTCCGCAGGGTGGCCGGGCTCAGCCTTAGGGATAGGGTAAGAAGCTCGGACATCCGGGAGAGACTCGGAGTAGAGTCGCTGCTCCTCCATATCGAAAGGAGCCAGTTGAGGTGGTTCGGGCATCTGGTAAGGATGCCTCCTGGACGCCTCCCTCGGGAGGTGTTCTGGGCATGTCCTGCCGGCAGGAGGCCCCCAGGTCGACCCAGGACAAGCTGGAGGAAATACATCTTCAGTTTGGCCTGGGAACGCCTGGGCGTCCCAGCTGAGGAGCTGGTGGACTTGGCCGGGGAGAAGGTGGCCTGGGCTGCCCGACTTAGAATGCTGCCCCCGCGACCCGGACCCGGATAAGCGGAGGAAGGCGAGGCGAGGCGAGATAGATTACCCGAGAACCTTTAGATAGATTACCTGAGAACCTTTAGATAGATTACCTGAGAACCTTTAGATAGATTACCTGAGAACCTTTAGATAGATTCACTGAGAACCTTTAGATAGATTCACTGAGAACCTTTAAATAGATTCACTGAGAACCTTTAGATAGATTACCTGAGAACCTTTAGATAGATTAACTGAGAACCTTTAAATAGATTCACTGAGAACCTTTAGATAGATTACCTGAGAACCTTTAGATAGATTACCTGAGAACCTTTAAATAGATTCACTGAGAACCTTTAGATAGATTACCTGAGAACCTTTATATAGATTCACTGAGAACCTTTAGATAGATTCACTGAGAACCTTTAGATAGATTCACTGAGAACCTTTAGATAGATTACCGTGAGAACCTTTAGATAGATTCACTGAGAACCTTTAGATAGATTCACTGAGAACCTTTAGATAGATTCACTGAGAACCTTTAGGTAGATTACCGGAGAACCTTTAGGTAGATTACCTGAGAACCTTTAGATAGATTACCTGAGAACCTTTAGATAGATTACCGGAGAACCTTTAAATAGATTCACTGAGAACCTTTAGATAGATTAACTGAGAACCTTTAGATAGATTCACTAAGAACCTTTAAATAGATTCACTGAGAACCTTTAGATAGATTCACTGAGAACCTTTAAATAGATTAACTGAGAACCTTTAGATAGATTAACTGAGAACCTTTAGATAGATTAACTGAGAACCTTTAAATAGATTCACTGAGAACCTTTAGATAGATTACCTGAGAACCTTTAAATAGATTCACTGAGAACCTTTAGATAGATTACCTGAGAACCTTTAGATAGATTACCTGAGAACCTTTAGATAGATTACCTGAGAACCTTTAGATAGATTACCTGAGAACCTTTAGATAGATTACCTGAGAACCTTTAGATAGATTACCTGAGAACCTTTAGATAGATTACCTGAGAACCTTTAGATAGATT
>SSNR01000538.1:129711-148576 GCA_006937965.1 Callopanchax toddi
TTACCTGAGAACCTTTAGATAGATTCAGTGAGAACCTTTAGATAGATTACCTGAGAACCTTTAGATAGATTACCTGAGAACCTTTAGATAGATTCAGTGAGAACCTTTAGGTAGATTACCTGAGAACCTTTAGATAGATTACCGGAGAACCTTTAGATAGATTCAGTGAGAACCTTTAGATAGATTCAGTGAGAACCTTTAGATCGATTCAGTGAGAACCTTTAGATAGATTACCGGAGAACCTTTAGATAGATTACCTGAGAACCTTTAGATAGATTCAGTGAGAACCTTTAGATAGATTCAGTGAGAACCTTTAGATCGATTCAGTGAGAACCTTTAGATAGATTCAGTGAGAACCTTTAGATAGATTACCGGAGAACCTTTAGATAGATTACCTGAGAACCTTTAGATAGATTCACTGAGAACCTTTAGATAGATTACCTGAGAACCTTTAGATAGATTACCTGAGAACCTTTAGATAGATTCACTGAGAACCTTTAGATAGATTCACTGAGAACCTTTAGATAGATTCACTGAGAACCTTTAGATAGATTACCTGAGAACCTTTAGATAGATTACCTGAGAACCTTTAGATAGATTCACTGAGAACCTTTAGGTAGATTACCTGAGAACCTTTAGATAGATTCAGTGAGAACCTTTAGATCGATTACCTGAGAACCTTTAGGTCGATTACCGGAGAACCTTTAGGTCGATTACCTGGAGACGACACTTTCCTTCCCTCTGTACTTACAGACGTGGGGTTTTAGTAAAAGTATACGATGTATCTTTACCATTTCTAGTAAACCCAGGTGTTTATGACTGACTGAAGAAACCTAAACTAGGTACCCGCTGGTCACAGACGCTGTGCTGGCGCTCGTCTTTTTGTTTTCCTCTGAAAACGCCACTCGCACCACTTTGCATCTTTCAAATGAAGCCAGTCTTTGTGACAGGGCTTTGTGGTGACTAGTTCTCAGTTTAGAAACTGGGAGAGCAGCCGTATCACGCTGTGGTGACGACTGTCAGCTTCTGGTGACCACAAATCAACACTTTGAGTCATGGGGAGCCTCAGGCTCCGTCCTGCGGTCCAGATCCAGATCCAGATCCAGATCCCTGTCCTAAAGCGTGCTCTGCTGAAATCCCAGTAAATGTCAGGTTTGAGGAGCAGCTTTGCTGGGGGCGACCTCTTCCTGTGCCATGAATGTTTCTACCTTCATCCACATCTTTAAAGTCCTGTCTGTGTTTTTAGATGTAAACCACGATGATGCAGTCAGTGTTCTGGACAACGGACGGACGTCAGGATGTGATTGTGTATTTGAGGTCTTACCATCCCGGTCCTCCTCCACGTAGTTCTCATATTCGTCCCTTTGCTCTTCGTTGTACTCTCTCTGTCGTTCGCTGGCTGCTCGTTTCACCCTCTGCTCAGCTGTTGAGAGGAAGGTCATTAGATTCAGATTCACCTGGGAGGATAGAACGTAGAACCCTAGAGTCATTATAAAGACCTACACGATCCTCGCTGTTAGACCCTAACCCTAATTCCGTTTCTCTGAACGCTCTACCCGTTGCTCCTCAACCACCTGACCACGCCCACCTGTGCCTCCAGGGTCTAACTTCTTCCACCCACAGCTCTGTGCCGCTCATCTGAAGCTCATACAGACGATGTCCGGCCTCTCCAAGCCGAGGGTTCTGACCCTGTGTCTGCCCTCTGGACCCCCGCTCCAAGCCTGGATTTCTCCGACTCTGACTCATGGCTGAGTCTGGATTTTGCGTCAGACCACACATGAACCAGACCCAGACCGTCGCTTGGACCATCCCTCCCTGTCGCCCTACGGTGAGAGATCTAACCATAGCGGTCTTCTCCCAGCGCCACTCACCAGAGGACCACCACCTGTTGAGTGGCGCTGTTTCCATTCCAGTGTGGAGCCCGCCTGGACGGTCTACTCAGGGTTCCTGTGACCTGGTATCCAGGGCAACACCGCTCCCTGACAGAAACAATTCGTTCATCCTGTGTGTTGGCTGGAATCATGGATTCAACGTATCCATAAAGTCATCTTAGTGTAGTGGACGAAGTCCAGAGGACAGCTAAAGGATGGAAGGTGTCAAACGTCTAGTGGTCGGTTTTTAGTTCACTTTATTTTGATTCTGATTTTTAGAACTGATCGTGGTTTTGTCTTTACTTTGACATGTAAAGCACTTTGTTGTGTAAAATGAGCTCTATGAATAAAGTCTGAGTTCTGAGAAGGTCCAGGCTCTGAGTCTGCACAGTCTTCTGCCTGAAGGAAAGAGGGTGCTGGATGGGTGGGGTCTAGCACACACTGTGAACAAGTTATTACTGCTGCTTCTTTCTGCCACACCAGATGTCTGTTTTAATCAGACCAGGAGGATCTGGACACTGAAACTGGTTTATTTAAATCCATGCTATGCTATCTATGCTAGGTAAGGCTGTTGGAGACATGTCTTATCAGTTAGCCTCATGCAGGTTTTACACAATAAAAGTCCTAAACAGTTCATATGTTTTGGTTTATTTTCCCTCATGAAACTTTAATACACAAGCTCATGTAAAGTATGGGCACCCCTCCAGGGCTGTTTTACACACAATCAGCCTTAAACTGCTCTGGAATTCATTTATTACCTTATCCTTTTATGCCACGTTAGCAGCATGTGGATGGCTAATGATCTGCTGACACTGAACTGGATAAAGTACCGGATGCACTGAAGGATTCCAACAGCAGACAGAGTCTCATTAAACGAAAGGAAAACTGATTTACTTTACATCCAAAGAATGTTTGTGCTAGAGGGGTTTTACTGTGGAAACTTGGAGTGTGGAGATAGAGCCAAAACATCTGTTATGTGATTCATATCTAGACAGACGATATAGAAATAGAACCACGTCTTCTCAGGTTCTCATACAGTGTCAACCTGTTTTAGAATGGTAAACGTCCTGTATTTATAGAGCGCTCTACAGTCCCTGCTCAGTGTGGAGCCTGGTGTTTGTCAGCCGAGGGCCGCTGTGGCTCCTGGGGGCCCGCTGTGGCTCCTGGGGGCCGCTGTGGCTCCTGAGGGCCCGCTGTGGCTCCTAGGACCCGCTGTGGCTCCTGAGGGCCCGCTGCGGCTCCTGGGGGCCCGCTGTGGCTCCTGAGGGCCCGCTGTGGCTCCTGGGGGCCCGCTGTGGCTCCTGGGACCCGCTGTGGCTCCTGAGGGCCCGCTGTGGCTCCTGGGACCCGCTGTGGCTCCTGGGNGATGAAGCTAGGAGGACCACATCATCCGCAAAAAGCAGAGACGCGATTCTCCTGTCACCAAACTCCACCCCCTCCACACCACGGCTGCGCCTAGAAATCCTGTCCATAAAGGTTATGAACAGGACCGGTGACAAAGGGCAGCCCTGGCGGAGTCCAACCCTCACTGGGAACAGGTCCGACTTACTGCCGGCTATGCGGACCAGACTCACACTCCTCTGGTACAGGGACTGAATGGCCCTTAACAAAAGACCATCAACCCCGTACTCCTGGAGCGCCCCCCACAGGGTGCCCCTGGGGACACGGTCATAAGCCTTCTCCAAATCCACAAAACACATGTGGATTGGTTGGGCAAACTCCCATGACCCCTCCATCACCCTAGCGAGGGTAAAGAGCTGGTCCACAGTTCCACGACCAGGACGAAAACCACATTGCTCCTCTTCAATCCGAGATTCAACCATCGACCGGAACCTCTTCTCCAGGACCCTGGAGTAGACCTTTCCAGGGAGGCTGAGGAGTGTGATCCCCCTATAGTTGGAACACACCCTCTGGTCCCCCTTCTTAAAAATGGGAACCACCACCCCGGTTTGCCACTCCACAGGAACTGCCCCCGATGACCACGCAATGTTGCAGAGACGTGTCAGCCACGACAGACCTACAACATCCATCGCCTTGAGATACCCAGGTCGGATCTCATCCACCCCTGGGGCTCCGCCGCTGCATAGTTGTTTGACTACCTCAGAGACTTCTGCCCCAGAGATTGGACAGTCCGTTCCCAGGTCTCCCAGCTCTGGTTCCTCCTCGGAATGCGCGTCGGTGGGATTGAGGAGCTCCTCAAAGTATTCCTTCCACCGCCCGACTATAGCCCCAGTTGACGTCAGCAGCTCCCCGTCCCCACTGTAAACAGTGTGAGCGAGTTGCTGCCTTCCTCCCCTGAGGCGCCGGATGGTTTGCCAGAACCTCTTTGGAGCCGACCGATAGTCTTTTTCCATGGCCTCGCCAAACTCCTCCCACGCCCGAGATTTTGCCTCGGCAACTGCCACTGCTGCACTTCGCTTGGCCCGCCGGTACCTGTCTGCTGCCTCTGGAGACCCACAGACCAGCCACGCCCTGTAGGCCTCCTTCTTCAGCCTGACGGCTCCCCTAACCTCTGGTGTCCACCAGCGGGTACGGGGGTTACCGCCACGACTGGCACCGGCTACCTTGCGACCACAGCTAGCAACAGCCGCCTCAACAATCGCAGAGCGGAACAAGGCCCATTCGGACTCAATGTCCCCCACTGCTCTCGGGACGCGGTCGAAGCTCTGCCGGAGGTGGGAGTTGAAGACCATCTTGACAGGCTCTTCTGCCAGGCGTTCCCAGCAGACCCTCACTATACGTTTGGGTCTACCAGGTCTGCGCGGCATCTTCCCCTGCCATCTGATCCAGCTCACCACCAGGTGGTGATCAGTTGACAGCTCCGCTCCTCTCTTCACCCGAGTGTCCAAAACATACGGTCTCAGGTCAGATGATACAACTATAAAGTCAATCATTGACCTGTAACCTAGGCTGCCCTGGTACCAGGTGTACCGATGGGCATCCTTATGTTCGAACATGGTGTTCGTTATGGCCAAACTGCGACTTGCACAGAAGTCCAATAACAGAACACCACTCGGGTTCAGATTGGGCGGGCCGTTCCTCCCAATCACGCCCCTCCAGGTCACGCTGTCATTGCCCACGTGAGCGTTGAAGTCCCCCAGCAGGACTATGGAGTCCCCAGTAGGAGCGCTATCCAGCACTCGTCCCAGAGACTCCAAAAAGGGTGGGTACTCTGAACTGCTATTTGGTGCATAAGCACAAACAACAGACAGGACCCGTTCCCCAACCCGAAGGCGTAGGGAAGCTGCCCTTTCGTCCCCCGGGGTAAACCCCAACATACAGGCAGAGAGTCTTGGGGCTAACAAAAAGCCCACCCCAGCCCTCCGCCTCTCACCCGGATCAACTCCAGCAAAGAAAAGTGTCCAACCCCTCTCCAGGACTCGGGTTCCAGAGCCAACGCTATGTGTCGAGGTGAGCCCAACTATATCTAGCCGGTATCGCTCAGCCTCTTCCACAAGCTCCAGCTCCTTCCCCGCCAGAGAGGTGACATTCCATGTCCCGATAGCCAGTTTTCCCGTCCGGGGATCGGATCGCCAAAGCTCCCGCCTCGGTCTGCCACCCGATCCACAANGCTCCTGGGACCCGCTGTGGCTCCTGAGGGCCCGCTGTGGCTCCTGGGGGCCGCTGTGGCTCGTGAGGGCCCGCTGTGGCTCCCGGGGGCCGCTGTGGCTCCCGGGGGCCCGCTGTGGCTCCCGGGGGCCGCTGTGGCTCCCGGGGGCCCGCTGTGGCTCCTGGGGCCCGCTGTGGCTCCTGGGGCCCGCTGTGGCTCCCGGGGGCCGCTGTGGCTCCTGGGACCCGCTGTGGCTCCCGGGGGCCCGCTGTGGCTCCCGGGGGCCGCTGTGGCTCCCGGGGGCCGCTGTGGCTCCCGGGGGCCGCTGTGGCTCCTGGGGCCCGCTGTGGCTCCCGGGGGCCGCTGTGGCTCCTGGGACCCGCTGTGGCTCCCGGGGGCCCGCTGTGGCTCCCGGGGGCCGCTGTGGCTCCTGGGGGCCGCTGTGGCTCCCGGGGGCCGCTGTGGCTCCTGGGGGCCGGGGCTCTGGGTGCTGCAGGGTTATTCCCTTTTCAACACTGAATCTGCTCAATTCCAGGTGACAAATTCAAACGCATCTACTGAAAACACACACACACACACAGTCCTCCTGCTCGGTGGCGTATAATTCGTAGGTCTGGTGCTCTACCAACATTAGCCAGCTAGCTTTAGATGGCAGCCTGTCTCCGTATGGAGGAAGAAAAACAAATACAACCAGCCCCGTCTTCGTTGAAGGCTAATGTCTGTGTGCACTTTGGAATTTACAGTCTCCCTGATAACAAGAAACTTGACATGATGCCCCATGACAACCCATGCCCACCAAGGACCCGGGCAGCCCTGGAGACGAGCCACAGCGAGCCCAGTGGAGACCGTGTTCCCAGGGGAGAGTGGCTCCACACCCAGCCGGAGCAGGCCCCACAGGAGGAAGTGAGCCTACAAGCCCAGTACACCATTCCCTCCACTGGCCTGGGACAAACCAGGGCCAGAGCCACTCCTGGACCCAGGGGCCCACCTCATACCTCATAGTACGGGACCGCCAATGGTAGGAGGCAAGCCTAGACTGGCAGCCCCCAGCCCTACGGCAGGTTGGACGTGAACCCAAAGGCCAAAACCACCCAAATGGCAGGGGCCAGAGGACAAGCAATGTGACCCCCCCACCCCAAGGGCCTGACCACTAAGGGACTGAATGGTGGGTGACCCATGCAACCCAGGATCAGTACCCAAGATAGCAGGCTGGGCAGGGCATCCGATGGCCCCTCCCACCAACAGACACCCACCATTCCACCACATGGACCCAGGCCCCTCAGACCTCACCCCACCAGTAGAGCCACACCCCACGTGGGCCCTCAGCTGCATCCCCAGGGCCCCCAGAGCCCTCCCAGACCACCAGGGCAGAGGTGGCCATGCACCCATCCTGGGAGATTCAAGATTCAAGAACTTTATTTGTCACATACCCAGTTATACAAGTACAACCTGTAGGGAATGGTTCCCTGATCCAGCTAAACACTCAGGAGGCCTACCTTGGAGCTCGCTGTAGTACTTGGGTGAACGGCGACTACGACGTTTGAAGAAGTTTGAGGCGTCTGACTCAGGCATAAACACCTGCCGTTCGGCATCTAAAGGTCAGAGGTCACACGTTTAGAGGGGATTATGGGTGAATGTGTAAATCAAAGCTTTAAATGGACCTCACCTTTAGGATCAGCTGGTTGGGAGTGGTCCAGTACTGCTGCGCTCTCCACCACCCTAGAAACTACAAGCACAACCAGGTTTTATAGATCCATGAGGATCCCAACACTCCACCTCTAACGATGGAACACCCCCAGCCCAGAACCCCAACCAGGTCTCAGACCAGTTCAGTCCTAGAACGACACTGAGTTGGTGTTAAACAGCTCAGAGGGTCAGGTCCTCTCTCTCTCTCCAGGCTGCAGCTCTACAGCTAATCTGGACCAATCAGAAGGAGCAGGGCCTCGTTTCAGACTCCTGACCTATTATTATTAAAGTCATGTGATCTTATATGTGAACAACATTTAAAGCCACATTCTGGAAGATTTCATCAGGAGAGCAGTTTTTGAATCTAGCGTCCAAAGGCTCCTCCTCGAAACATCTCGACACGCGCGTCCGGTCGCGTGTGCGCGCGTGCACACGGCGTAGATACGTTGCGGGCATAAACTGTACCGCTCAATGTGTAGGGTTTAATCACTCACAGTTCACAATCTTATTCCAACACTACGAGGGTCTGAAGAGCCCTCTCTGTCCCTGCTGCTTCTGATATTAGCTCTGTTAGCAGAGAGCTGCTGCTGGACTCTGAAGCTGAACTTGACTCGGCCCTGGATGAACTTTCTGACCAAAATAAACGCGTAACCCTGTCAAGCCTTGCCATTCTGTGAGGTGAAAGGTTTAAAAATAAAAATAAACCCGTCTTTAGCTGGAGAATGGGTAGGTTTTTAGTAGAAATGAGCCGTGAGTCCTCAGTGAACGGCAGAGAAACACACGGAGCGTCCTGTACGACAGCGCCCCCTACTGGTACAGGTTTGGTCGATGCGCGTGCATGTTGAGAGAATGCAGACATTTGAATTTCATTGGCTGAAAAATGTCGGCGGCAAGAAATAATGGAAAGGGGTCTCTAGGAGGAAGGAGGGTCTTCATCAGAATGACAGATGTTGTGGAACTCAACCCATAGATCATAGTTTAGACCTGAAATATCATTTAGAACATTTAGAAAACTTTGAGACAGAGAAAAATGCTCCAGAGAGTTGCTTTAATTCAACAGCACACTGCTGTGATTCAGTGTACTTTTCTGATTTATTTAGTAAAGTAAAGGCTGCTTCATGTGGCTCCTCACACTCGCTATTCAACACTTTTTATACAAATCAAAGGAAATGTCGATGAGGACTCACAGTAAACGCTAGTTACAAACAGGATTCGACTGAAGGTGCTGAATAGTCATCTCCTAGTTATTCTAACCTAAGTATAAACAATAAGAGAATAAAGGATAAAGTGACTGTACTTTACTTTAAATACTACATTTTTATTTCAGCCCGTTACAGTTTTAATGTCTTCAGAATAAAAGACTCTTCATCAAATCTCCCTCTCTGGAATCTACTTACAGGTGAGGATGAGGACGGTGGAGAGCAAGAAGAGGATGAGTGCTCGAGTCCAAGACATCTTAGAAGAGAGCAGCACTGTCGGCTCACCTTGCTGACGTTAACTGGGAGAAAACGGGGAGATGGAAGGGAGGAAGGTGGGAGAGGCAGGGAGGAGGAGGACGGAGTGGGAGGAGGAAAAGAGGAGTGAAAAGAGATTCACAGGGGGAGGAAGGCTGCTGGAATTCCAACTGGCCCAGAGGACGGAATAAAGACGACGGGAGAAGAGGAGCGAAGGGAAAGAAACCTGATCTTCAGGTTCCTCCTGCTCCCTGAACGTGGTCTAAAAGGAGCTGGATCCTTCAGAGGAGCCACAGCGTTAAAGGAGTGAAGTCAGGAGATGAATGATTTATGATTCACCCACCGCCCTGCTGATGGGACCTGGATCACATCCTGGAGTCCTTTACCTCCTGGTCACTGGATGTAGGAGTTTGATGACTTCGTCTTTGATTCTGAGCTGAAATCTTAAAGGTCCCATGACATCGGTTTCCATGTTTTCTGACTTATCTATCATGTGTTGAGTTCTCACCTTCAACCTGCCAGAAAGAGCAACAAACGGCGTCCATCTGTCTCCTAGTCCAGCCAGTGAGAAGCTCTTCCAGATTTCAGACCCAGGTTTCAAACCGTTTTTTTCACTCCAGCCCGCTATGAGGTCATAGTGATCCGGACTTGCTTATATGGTCAATTCTCCGCCCACATGCACGTTCACGACACCTGGAGCGAGGCAGTGCCGCCGCCATTGCCCATAGACCGTGTAGTGTTTAGTTTCAGTTTCGTTTCTCTTTCACGCGACGGCACTGCCCCCTGCTGGACACTGCCCCCTGCTGGACACTGCCCCCTACTGGACACTGCCCCCTACTGGGCACTGCCCCCTACTGGACACTGCCCCCTACTGGGCACTGCCCCCTACTGGGCACTGCTCCCTACTGGACACTGCTCCCTACTGGGCACTGCTCCCTACTGGACACTGCCCCCTACTGGACACTGCCCCCTACTGGACACTGCCCCCTACTGGGCACTGCTCCCTACTGGACACTGCCCCCTACTGGACACTGCCCTCTACTGGACACTGCCCTCTACTGGACACTGCCCCCTACTGGACACTGCCCTCTACTGGACACTGCCCCCTACTGGACACTGCCCCCTACTGGGCACTGCCCCCTACTGGACACTGCCCTACTGGGCACTGCCCCCTACTGGACACTGCCCCCTACTGGACACTGCCCCCTACTGGGCACTGCCCCCTACTGGACACTGCCCCCTACTGGACACTGCCCCCTACTGGACACTGCCCCCTACTGGACACTGCCCCCTACTGGGCACTGCCCCCTACTGGACACTGCCCCCTACTGGGCACTGCCCCCTACTGGACACTGCCCTCTACTGGACACTGCCCCCTACTGGACACTGCCCCCTACTGGACACTGCCCTCTACTGGACACTGCCCACTGGGCACTGCCCTCTACTGGGCACTGCCCCCTACTGGACACTGCCCCCTACTGGACACTGCCCCCTACTGGACACTGCCCCCTACTGGACACTGCCCCCTACTGGACACTGCCCCCTACTGGACACTGCCCTCTACTGGACACTGCCCACTGGGCACTGCCCTCTACTGGGCACTGCCCCCTACTGGGCACTGCCCCCTACTGGACACTGCCCCCTACTGGACACTGCCCCCTACTGGGCACTGCCCTCTACTGGGCACTGCCCCCTACTGGGCACTGCCCCCTACTGGACACTGCCCCCTACTGGACACTGCCCTCTACTGGACACTGCCCTCTACTGGACACTGCCCCCTACTGGACACTGCCCCCTACTGGACACTGCCCTCTACTGGACACTGCCCACTGGGCACTGCCCTCTACTGGACACTGCCCCCTACTGGGCACTGCCCCCTACTGGACACTGCCCCCTACTGGACACTGCCCCCTACTGGGCACTGCCCCCTACTGGGCACTGCCCCCTACTGGACACTGCCCCCTACTGGACACTGCCCTCTACTGGACACTGCCCCCTACTGGACACTGCCCCCTACTGGACACTGCCCTCTACTGGACACTGCCCCCTACTGGGCACTGCCCTCTACTGGACACTGCCCCCTACTGGACACTGCCCTCTACTGGACACTGCCCCCTACTGGGCACTGCCCCCTACTGGACACTGCCCCCTACTGGACACTGCCCTCTACTGGACACTGCCTTCTACTGCCCCCTACTGGACACTGCCCCCTACTGGGCACTGCTCCCTACTGGACACTGCCCCCTACTGGACACTGCCCCCTACTGGGCACTGCCCCCTACTGGACACTGCTCCCTACTGGACACTGCCCCCTACTGGACACTGCCCCCTACTGGGCACTGCCCCTACTGGACACTGCTCCCTACTGGACACTGCTCCCTACTGGGCACTGCCCCCTACTGGACACTGCCCACTGGGCACTGCCCCCTAATGGGCACTGCCCCCTACTGGACACTGCCCCCTACTGGACACTGCCCTCTACTGGACACTGCCCCCTACTGGGCACTGCCCCCTACTGGGCACTGCCCCCTACTGGACACTGCTCCCTACTGGACACTGCCCCCTACTGGACACTGCCCCCTACTGGGCACTGCCCCCTACTGGACACTGCCCCCTACTGGACACTGCCCCCTACTGGACACTGCCCCCTACTGGACACTGCCCCCTACTGGACACTGCCCTCTACTGGACACTGCCCCCTACTGGACACTGCCCCCTACTGGACACTGCCCCCTACTGGACACTGCCCCCTACTGGACACTGCCCCCTACTGGACACTGCCCCCTACTGGGCACTGCCCCCTACTGGACTGGACCCTGCTCCCTACTGGCCCTTCCCCCTACTGGACACTGCCCCCTACTGGGCACTGCCCTCTACTGGACACTGCCCTCTACTGGACACTGCCCCCTACTGGGCACTGCCCTCTACTGGACACTGCCCCCTACTGGACACTGCCCCCTACTGGGCACTGCCCCCTACTGGACACTGCCCCCTACTGGACACTGCCCCCTACTGGGCACTGCCCCCTACTGGGCACTGCCCCCTACTGGACACTGCCCCCTACTGGACACTGCCCCCTACTGGGCACTGCCCCCTACTGGACACTGCCCCCTGCTGCAGCAGAAGTGTCAGGCTGCCAAATCAGGAGAAACCCAGCAGAACCGGAAGGCGGCGCTTTCTTCTGATCTCTGAGTTGCTCCTTAGGAAATAATTACAGCGTATTTTGAGTTCTAATGGTGCAACGCTGATCTAGAGGCATCAAAGATTACACCTGTTTAATAAAAAGAGATTTAAATATGGAGTCATGGGTACTTTAAGATTCAGGATCAGGATTCACCCCCCCCCCCCCCCCCCGTGTCCTTCTTGGTGTTGTCCTTATTGTGGATCAATAACTAATAAAACCTCTTCACTAATGGGGATTTAAAATGTTCATTAAACTGTCAGTTGGGATTCTGAATGTTTGAAATGGATGCAGACATTGAAATCTAGACGATGAAATCTAGACTATGAAATCTAGACAATCAAATCTAGACAATCAAATCAGACAATCAAATCTAGACGATGAAATCTAGACGATGAAATCTAGACGATCAAATCTAGACTATGAAATCTAGACGATCAAATCTAGATGATCAAATCTAGACAATAAAATCAGACAATCAAATCTAGACGATGAAATCTAGACGATCAAATCTAGACTATGAAATCTAGACGATCAAATCTAGACAATGAAATCTAGACGATGAAATCTAGACGATGAAATCTAGACGATGAAATCTAGACTATGAAATCTAGACGATCAAATCTAGATGATCAAATCTAGACAATCAAATCAGACAATCAAATCTAGACGATAAAATCTAGACGATAAAATCTAGACAATCAAATCAGACAATCAAATCTAGACAATGAAATCTAGACGATCAAATCTAGACAATCAAATCTAGGCGATCAAATCTAGACGATCGAATCTGGACGATCTAATCTAGACGATGAAATCTAGATGATGCAATCTAGACGATCAAATCTAGACAATCAAATCTAGACGATCAAATCTAGACTATGAAATCTAGACGATCAAATCTAGACGATGAAATCTAGACGATAAAATCTAGACAATCAAATCAGACAATCAAATCTAGACAATGAAATCTAGACGATCAAATCTAGACGATCAAATCTAGACAATCAAATCTAGGCGATCAAATCTAGACGATCGAATCTGGACGATCTAATCTAGACGATGAAATCTAGATGATGCAATCTAGACGATCAAATCTAGACAAATCTAGACGATCAAATCTAGACTATGAAATCTAGACGATCAAATCTAGACGATGAAATCTAGATGATCAAATCTAGACGGTGAAATCTAGATGATCAAATCTAGACAATCAAATCTAGGCGATCAAATCTAGACGATCGAATCTGGACGATCTAATCTAGACGATGAAATCTAGATGATGCAATCTAGACAATCAAATCTAGACGATCAAATCTAGATGATCAAATCTAGACGATCAAATCTAGACTATGAAATCTAGACGATCAAATCTAGATGATCAAATCTAGACGATCAAATCTAGACGGTGAAATCTAGACGATCAAATCTAGGCGATCAAATCTAGGCGATCAAATCTAGACGATCGAATCTAGACGATGAAATCTAGACGATCGAATCTAGATGATGAAATTTAGACAATCGAATCTAGACGATGGAATCTAGACGATCAAATATAGACGATCAAATTTAGACGATCGAATCTAGACGATGAAATCTGGACGATCAAATCTGGACGATGAAGTCTAAACGATGAAATCTAAACGATGGAATCTAGACGATGAAATCTAGATGATGCAATCTAGACAATCAAAACTAGACGATCAAATCTAGACGATCAAATCTAGACGATCAAACCTAGGCGATCAAATCTAGACGATCGAGTCTAGACGATCTAATCTAGACGATGAAATCTAGACGATCGAATCTAGACAATGAAATTTAGACAATCGAATCTAGACGATGGAATCTAGACGATGGAATCTAGACGATCAAATATAGACGATCAAATTTAGACGATCGAATCTAGACGATGAAATCTGGACGATCAAATCTGGACGATGAAGTCTAAACGATGAAATCTAGACGATGGAATCTAGACGATCAAATCTAGACGATCAAATCTAGGCGATTATCTCTAGACGATGAAATCTAGACGATCAAATCTAGATGATGCAATCTAGACAATCAAATCTAGACGATCAAATCTAGACGATCAAATCTAGGCGATCAAATCTAGACGATCGAATCTAGACGATCTAATCTAGACGATGAAATCTAGACGATGAAATCTAGACGATCGAATCTAGACGATGAAATTTAGACAATCGAATCTAGACGATGGATTCTAGACAATCAAATATAGACAATCAAATTTAGACGATCGAATCTAGACGATGAAATCTGGACGATGAAGTCTAAACAATGAAATCTAGACGATCTAATCTAGACGATGAAATCTAGACGATCGAATATAGACGATGAAATTTAGACAATCGAATCTAGACGATGGAATCTAGACGATGGAATCTAGATGATCAAATATAGAGGATCAAATTTAGACGATCGAATCTAGACGATGAAATCTGGACGATCAAATCTGGACGATGAAGTCTAAACGATGAAATCTAGACGATGGAATCTAGACGATCAAATTTAGACGATCGAATCTGGACGATGAAGTCTAAACGATGAAATCTAGACGATGGAATCTAGACGATCAAATCTAGACGATCAAATCTAGGCGATTATCTCTAGACGATGAAATCTAGACGATGAAATCTAGACGATCAAATCTAGGCGATGGAATCTAGACGATCAAATCTAGACGATCAAATCTAGGCGATCATCTCTAGACGATCAAATCTAGACGATGGAATCTAGACGATCAAATCTAGGCGATCATCTCTAGACGATCAAATCTAGACGATCAAATCTAGACGATCAAATCTAGGCGATCATCTCTAGACGATCAAATCTAGACGATGGAATCTAGACGATCAAATCTAGGCGATCATCTCTAGATGATCAAATCTAGACGATGGAATCTAGACGATCAAATCTAGACGATCAAATCTAGATGATGAAATCTAAACGATCAAATCTAGACGATCAAATCTAGACGATCAAATCTAGACGATGAAATCTAGATGATGAAATCTAAACGATCAAATCTAGACGATCAAATCTAGACGATCAAATCTAGATGATGAAATCTAAACGATCAAATCTAGACGATCAACTCTAGACGATCAAATCTCGCCTCGCCTCGCCTCGCCTTCTTCCGCTTATCCGGGTCCGGGTCGCGGGGGCAGCATTCCAAGTCGGGCAGCCCAGGCCACCTTCTCCCCGGCCAAGTCCACCAGCTCCTCAGCTGGGACGCCCAGGCGTTCCCAGGCCAAACTGAAGATGTATTTCCTCCAGCTTATCCTGGGTCGACCTGGGGGCCTCCTGCCGGCAGGACATGCCCAGAACACCTCCCGAGGGAGGCGTCCAGGAGGCATCCTTACCAGATGCCCGAACCACCTCAACTGGCTCCTTTCGATATGGAGGAGCAGCGACTCTACTCCGAGTCTCTCCCGGATGTCCGAACTCCTCACCCTATCCCTAAGGCTGAGCCCGGACACCCTGCGGAGAAAACTCATTTCAGCCGCTTGTATCCGCGATCTCGTTCTTTCGGTCATTACCCAAAGCTCATGACCATAGGTGAGGATTGGGACGTAGACCGACCGGTAAATCGAGGGCCTTGCTTTCTGGCTCAGCTCTCTCTTTACCACAACAGACCGGTTCAGCGTCCGCATCACTGCAGACGCTGCCCCAATCCGCCTGTCGATCTCCCGCTCCCTCCTTCCCTCACTCGTGAACAAGACCCCGAGATACTTGAACTCCTCCACTTGAGGCAGGACCTCTCTCCCGACCCGGAGTTGGCAATCCACCTTTTTCCGGTCGAGAACCATGGCCTCAGACTTGGAGGTGCTGATCCTCATCCCAGCCGCTTCACACTCGGCTGCGAACCTTCCCAGCAAGAGCTGAAGGTCAGAGCTCGATGAAGCTAGGAGGACCACATCATCCGCAAAAAGCAGAGACGCGATTCTCCTGTCACCGAACTCCACCCCCTCCACACCACGGCTGCGCCTAGAAATCCTGTCCACAAAGGTTATGAACAGGACCGGTGACAAAGGGCAGCCCTGGCAGAGTCCAACCCTCACTGGGAACAGGTCCGACTTACTGCCGGCTATGCGGACCAGACTCACACTCCTCTGGTACAGGGACTGAATGGCCCTTAACAAAAGACCATCAACCCCGTACTCCTGGAGCGCCCCCCACAGGGTGCCCCTGGGGACACGGTCATAAGCCTTCTCCAAATCCACAAAACACATGTGGATTGGTTGGGCAAACTCCCATGACCCCTCCATCACCCTAGCGAGGGTAAAGAGCTGGTCCACAGTTCCACGACCAGGACGAAAACCACATTGCTCCTCTTCAATCCGAGATTCAACCATCGACCGGAACCTCTTCTCCAGGACCCTGGAGTAGACCTTTCCAGGGAGGCTGAGGAGTGTGATCCCCCTATAGTTGGAACACACCCTCTGGTCCCCCTTCTTAAAAATGGGAACCACCACCCCGGTTTGCCACTCCACAGGAACTGCCCCCGATGACCACGCAATGTTGCAGAGACGTGTCAGCCACGACAGACCTACAACATCCATCGCCTTGAGATACCCAGGTCGGATCTCATCCACCCCTGGGGCTCCGCCGCTGCGTAGTTGTTTGACTACCTCAGCGACTTCTGCCCCAGAGATTGGACAGTCCGTCCCCAGGTCTCCCAGCTCTGGTTCCTCCTCGGAATGCGCGTCGGTGGGATTGAGGAGCTCCTCAAAGTATTCCTTCCACCGCCCGACTATAGCCCCAGTTGACGTCAGCAGCTCCCCGTCCCCACTGTAAACAGTGTGAGCGAGTTGCTGCCTTCCTCCCCTGAGGCGCCGGATGGTTTGCCAGAACCTCTTTGGAGCCGACCGATAGTCTTTTTCCATGGCCTCGCCAAACTCCTCCCACGCCCGAGATTTTGCCTCGGCAACTGCCACTGCTGCACTTCGCTTGGCCCGCCGGTACCTGTCTGCTGCCTCTGGAGACCCACAGACCAGCCACGCCCTGTAGGCCTCCTTCTTCAGCCTGACGGCTCCCCTAACCTCTGGTGTCCACCAGCGGGTACGGGGGTTACCGCCACGACTGGCACCGGCTACCTTGCGACCACAGCTAGCAACAGCCGCCTCAACAATCGCAGAGCGGAACAAGGCCCATTCGGACTCAATGTCCCCCACTGCTCTCGGGACGCGGTCGAAGCTCTGCCGGAGGTGGGAGTTGAAGACCATCTTGACAGGCTCTTCTGCCAGGCGTTCCCAGCAGACCCTCACTATACGTTTGGGTCTACCAGGTCTGCCATCTGATCCAACTCACCACCAGGTGGTGATCAGTTGACAGCTCCGCTCCTCTCTTCACCCGAGTGTCCAAAACATACGGTCTCAGGTCAGATGATACAACTATAAAGTCAATCATCGACCTGTAACCTAGGCTGCCCTGGTACCAGGTGTACCGGTGGGCATCCTTATGTTCCAACATGGTGTTCGTTATGGCCAAACTGCGACTTGCACAGAAGTCCAAAAACAGAACACCACTCGGATTCGGATTGGGTGGGCCGTTCCTCCCAATCGCACCCCTCCAGGTCACGCTGTCATTGCCCACGTGAGCGTTGAAGTCCCCCAGCAGGACTATGGAGTCCCCAGTAGGAGCGCTATCCAGCACTCGTCCCAGAGACTCCAAAAAGGGTGGGTACTCTGAACTGCTATTTGGTGCATAAGCACAAACAACAGACAGGACCCGTTCCCCAACCCGAAGGCGCAGGGAAGCTGCCCTTTCGTCCCCCGGGGTAAACCCCAACGTACAGGCAGAGAGTCTTGGGGCTAACAGAAAGCCCCCCCCAGCCCTCCGCCTCTCGCCCGGATCAACTCCAGCAAAGAAAAGAGTCCAACCCCTCTCCAGGACTCGGGTTCCAGAGCCAACGCTATGTGCTGAGGTGAGCCCGACTATATCTAGCCGGTATCGCTCAGCCTCTTCCACAAGCTCCAGCTCCTTCCCCGCCAGAGAGGTGACGTTCCATGTCCAGTTTTCCTGTTCGGGGATTGGATCGCCAAAGCTCCCGCCTCGGTCCGCCACCCGATCCACAATGCACCGGACCCTTCACTCTCCTCCTGCAGGTGGTGGGCCCACAGTTGGATGAGCCCATGTCTCCGGTTCGGGCTGGGCCCGGCCGGGCCCCATGGGCGAAAGCCCGGCCACCAGGCGCTCGTCCACGGGCCCCAACCCCAGGCCTGGCTCCAGGGTGGGACCCCGGTAACCCTCCGGGCCGGGTACACTGGCTCTTAGATTGCTTCTCCATGAAGGGTCTTCTGAATCGATCAAATCTAAACGATCAAATCTAGTTGATCGAATCTAGATGATTGAATCTAGATGATCGAATCTAGATGATTGAATCTAGAAGATGAAATCTAGAAGATGAAATCTAGAAGATGAAATCTAGGCTACAGACAGTAAAATAGATGACTGTTGGTTCGATTTAAACATAAAGTGATTTTGATGAGGATCAGGTGAACAGTGAGGCTTAACGATGACATCATGATGAAGGTCACATGGAGGAGTTTTATAAAACTGAAGGGGGGGGGGGTGCTCGTCCATTAAAACAGAATGAAACTGTAAACCAGTGTTAGAACTGAGGAGAGGGTATAGACACAGTAAGACTAGACTAAACCATTACAGAGCACCTGGTCCTGTACTGGGACGTGTCCTGGTTGATCAAAGAGAACTTGGTCCTGTACTGGGACGTGTCCTGGTTGATCAAAGAGAACCTGGTCCTGTACTGGAACGTGTCCTGGTTGATCAAAGAGAACCTGGTCCTGTACTGGGACGTGTCCTGGTTGATCAAAGAGAACCTGGTCCTGTACTGGGACGTGTCCTGGTTGATCAAAGAGAACCTGGTCCTGTACTGGGACGTGTCCTGGTTGATCAAAGAGAACCTGGTCCTGTACTGGGACGTGTCCTGGTTGATCAAAGAGAACCTGGTCCTGTACTGGGACGTGTCCTGGTTGATCAAAGAGAACTTGGTCCTGTACTGGGACGTGTCCTGGTTGATCAAAGAGAACCTGGTCCTGTACTGGGACGTGTCCTGGTTGATCAAAGAGAACCTGGT
>SSNR01000538.1:148666-163241 GCA_006937965.1 Callopanchax toddi
ACCCCCTCCACACCACGGCTGCGCCTAGAAATCCTGTCCATAAAGGTTATGAACAGGACCGGTGACAAAGGGCAGCCCTGGCGGAGTCCAACCCTCACTGGGAACAGGTCCGACTTACTGCCGGCTATGCGGACCAGACTCACACTCCTCTGGTACAGGGACTGAATGGCCCTTAACAAAAGACCATCAACCCCGTACTCCTGGAGCGCCCCCCACAGGGTGCCCCTGGGGACACGGTCATAAGCCTTCTCCAAATCCACAAAACACATGTGGATTGGTTGGGCAAACTCCCATGACCCCTCCATCACCCTAGCGAGGGTAAAGAGCTGGTCCACAGTTCCACGACCAGGACGAAAACCACATTGCTCCTCTTCAATCCGAGATTCAACCATCGACCGGAACCTCTTCTCCAGGACCCTGGAGTAGACCTTTCCAGGGAGGCTGAGGAGTGTGATCCCCCTATAGTTGGAACACACCCTCTGGTCCCCCTTCTTAAAAATGGGAACCACCACCCCGGTTTGCCACTCCACAGGAACTGCCCCCGATGACCACGCAATGTTGCAGAGACGTGTCAGCCACGACAGACCTACAACATCCATCGCCTTGAGATACCCAGGTCGGATCTCATCCACCCCTGGGGCTCCGCCGCTGCATAGTTGTTTGACTACCTCAGAGACTTCTGCCCCAGAGATTGGACAGTCCGTTCCCAGGTCTCCCAGCTCTGGTTCCTCCTCGGAATGCGCGTCGGTGGGATTGAGGAGCTCCTCAAAGTATTCCTTCCACCGCCCGACTATAGCCCCAGTTGACGTCAGCAGCTCCCCGTCCCCACTGTAAACAGTGTGAGCGAGTTGCTGCCTTCCTCCCCTGAGGCGCCGGATGGTTTGCCAGAACCTCTTTGGAGCCGACCGATAGTCTTTTTCCATGGCCTCGCCAAACTCCTCCCACGCCCGAGATTTTGCCTCGGCAACTGCCACTGCTGCACTTCGCTTGGCCCGCCGGTACCTGTCTGCTGCCTCTGGAGACCCACAGACCAGCCACGCCCTGTAGGCCTCCTTCTTCAGCCTGACGGCTCCCCTAACCTCTGGTGTCCACCAGCGGGTACGGGGGTTACCGCCACGACTGGCACCGGCTACCTTGCGACCACAGCTAGCAACAGCCGCCTCAACAATCGCAGAGCGGAACAAGGCCCATTCGGACTCAATGTCCCCCACTGCTCTCGGGACGCGGTCGAAGCTCTGCCGGAGGTGGGAGTTGAAGACCATCTTGACAGGCTCTTCTGCCAGGCGTTCCCAGCAGACCCTCACTATACGTTTGGGTCTACCAGGTCTGCCATCTGATCCAACTCACCACCAGGTGGTGATCAGTTGACAGCTCCGCTCCTCTCTTCACCCGAGTGTCCAAAACATACGGTCTCAGGTCAGATGATACAACTATAAAGTCAATCATCGACCTGTAACCTAGGCTGCCCTGGTACCAGGTGTACCGGTGGGCATCCTTATGTTCCAACATGGTGTTCGTTATGGCCAAACTGCGACTTGCACAGAAGTCCAAAAACAGAACACCACTCGGATTCGGATTGGGTGGGCCGTTCCTCCCAATCGCACCCCTCCAGGTCACGCTGTCATTGCCCACGTGAGCGTTGAAGTCCCCCAGCAGGACTATGGAGTCCCCAGTAGGAGCGCTATCCAGCACTCGTCCCAGAGACTCCAAAAAGGGTGGGTACTCTGAACTGCTATTTGGTGCATAAGCACAAACAACAGACAGGACCCGTTCCCCAACCCGAAGGCGCAGGGAAGCTGCCCTTTCGTCCCCCGGGGTAAACCCCAACGTACAGGCAGAGAGTCTTGGGGCTAACAGAAAGCCCCCCCCAGCCCTCCGCCTCTCGCCCGGATCAACTCCAGCAAAGAAAAGAGTCCAACCCCTCTCCAGGACTCGGGTTCCAGAGCCAACGCTATGTGCTGAGGTGAGCCCGACTATATCTAGCCGGTATCGCTCAGCCTCTTCCACAAGCTCCAGCTCCTTCCCCGCCAGAGAGGTGACGTTCCATGTCCAGTTTTCCTGTTCGGGGATTGGATCGCCAAAGCTCCCGCCTCGGTCCGCCACCCGATCCACAATGCACCGGACCCTTCACTCTCCTCCTGCAGGTGGTGGGCCCACAGTTGGATGAGCCCATGTCTCCGGTTCGGGCTGGGCCCGGCCGGGCCCCATGGGCGAAAGCCCGGCCACCAGGCGCTCGTCCACGGGCCCCAACCCCAGGCCTGGCTCCAGGGTGGGACCCCGGTAACCCTCCGGGCCGGGTACACTGGCTCTTAGATTGCTTCTCCATGAAGGGTCTTCTGAATCGATCAAATCTAAACGATCAAATCTAGTTGATCGAATCTAGATGATTGAATCTAGATGATCGAATCTAGATGATTGAATCTAGAAGATGAAATCTAGAAGATGAAATCTAGAAGATGAAATCTAGGCTACAGACAGTAAAATAGATGACTGTTGGTTCGATTTAAACATAAAGTGATTTTGATGAGGATCAGGTGAACAGTGAGGCTTAACGATGACATCATGATGAAGGTCACATGGAGGAGTTTTATAAAACTGAAGGGGGGGGGGGTGCTCGTCCATTAAAACAGAATGAAACTGTAAACCAGTGTTAGAACTGAGGAGAGGGTATAGACACAGTAAGACTAGACTAAACCATTACAGAGCACCTGGTCCTGTACTGGGACGTGTCCTGGTTGATCAAAGAGAACTTGGTCCTGTACTGGGACGTGTCCTGGTTGATCAAAGAGAACCTGGTCCTGTACTGGGACGTGTCCTGGTTGATCAAAGAGAACCTGGTCCTGTACTGGGACGTGTCCTGGTTGATCAAAGAGAACCTGGTCCTGTACTGGGACGTGTCCTGGTTGATCAAAGAGAACTTGGTCCTGTACTGGGACGTATCCTGGTTGATCAAAGAGAACTTGGTCCTGTACTGGGACGTGTCCTGGTTGATCAAAGAGAACTTGGTCCTGTACTGGGACGTGTCCTGTTTGATCAAAGAGCACCTGGTCCTGTACTGGGACGTGTCCTGGTTGATCAAAGAGAACCTGGTCCTGTACTGGGACGTGTCCTGGTTGATCAAAGAGAACCTGGTCCTGTGAGGAGACTTTAATATCATTAGAACATCCTGGTGGACAGAGAGCATCATGGGACTTAGGTTTACTCCCTCTGACCGCCAAACCAACCATCACATCACAAAGAGCTTCAGTCATGGACCAGAGGGGGGGGGGGTACTGGAGACATAAACCAGTGAAGGTCTGGAGGCTCTGAAGAAAGATCTGACTCCACTAGACTGGGACCAGTTTAGGTCAGTGATGTCATCGCTGTACACCAGACTTTGATCAAATCATTTCATAGTAAATCATCAAAATCACTGGTAAAAGGGAAAAGCAGCCACGGATCACTGGGAGGGAACCAAGGAGAATCTTCTGTTAGGAGTTCCTGAAAACCAAAAGGTGTTCATGATCTAAGAGTCCAATGGATACATGTAGAGGACAGACTGGACACAGCAGTAAACGTAGAAGAAGAAGAAATCAGAAACATGGTAAAAGACTCTGAGGAGGACGAGACGAGCTGCTGATGACCAGGACAACCTGGATGGACTCTGGTTCCGGTTCGCTCCTCACAGCCAGTCGATCAGCTCATGAATCAGGACAGTCAGACATCAGTCACTCAACTTGAAGATCATGAAACATCCCGGGTAAGCCCCCACCTCACCGTGCTCTCCAGAGGCTGATGAGACCTGGAGGCTCTAAGGGGATTCCTTCTTGTAGATGTTTCCACTGTGATCTGATGACGTCTCCTCTTCAGGAAACGGGGTGCAGACGACTCACCGCTGTGCCCAGAACAGAAGTAGAAGAGCTCTGAAGTCTGGGAGTCATTAGGCGTCAGTCAGACCTGTGGTTAACGCGCTGCCTGTGCAGGTTTCCAGGTGTCTGACTGCACGCTCACAGCGAGTTCTAACGTTCACAAACATCTGTAACGCTCTGTCTTTAAGCTTTAGGGTAAACTTATTAGAAGTGTTGTCGTATATCAGGTGTATTTTTAGCACATACATGTGACTAACACTGGTTTGACGCTGCAGAGAAACTCCTTCCTCTTCTGCCTTTGGAACTGGAACCTCTACATCACAGCTCTTTGGGAGGTGAGTTTGTTTGGGTTCAATAACAGTTCAGTCCTGAAAATGAAAGTAAAATAAGTCTACCTGAGTTTGGACTTGTAAATCAAGATGTCCCGTCCTGCTCCTGGTTTATGTCAGGAGAAGATTCTACAACAAAGTGTGACATCCCAGATTAACGTGTGTCCTTTAGAACATCCCTCAGTACCTGTTGGCTTTAGGTCAGGTGACACGTTCTGTCAGGTCCGGAGCGGACTCAGACAGGAACCGGGTTTTTGTTCTGTTGGACCAGTGAGGTGCATAAAGTCTAACGCCCTCTGGGGCTGAAAGAGTACTGACCAGCCAGGAAAACCAGAAACAAGAGAATCGTTAAGAAGAACTGGTAAAGGTGGAGGTGAACCATTCTGATGGAACCAGTTCTAAGTCAGACCCGGGTCTAAGTCAGACCCGGGTCTCGATTCCCTCCCCTATGGGCAGATCTAGTTCGTCTCATTCAGGTTCAACCAAAGGCTTAACATTTGGGTGCGTTCGTAATCCTCACCGGGAACACCAGAGCGTACTTTGTGCTTTAGAACTTCTGCACCGCCCGCCCTGGTGCTCTGAGAGAAGGATTACTAACGCACCCTTTGTTTCCCGCTCTTTTTAAAATAAAAACGACTAAATTCACACGTTTACGATGTTTTTGGGACTCAAACTGTTGGACATCAAATTCATATTTTTTTTGTTCCAGATGTAAGACTTTATAAAGCCGTGATCAGACTTTTTAATACTTTATAAGGGTCTGGAATTTCCCTAAATTGATTTATCACCTTTTAAGACTTTTCTAGACTCGGCGGATATCCTGTTAATAGTCCCAGAGGGAGCTAACGGAGACCTAGGACACCAGTCTGTCCCTCGTGGCTCTCCTGTGCTCCTCTTCTGAACAGTGGGGGAGGACCAGGGGTCTGTCCCCTTGGAGCAGCGGGATGGTGGCCGACCTACCACTGGCTACGCCGCGGTGGTCCGGTCTCGTCCCACCAGGACGCCACACCACCAGTCTGAGTTTCATTGTGTCTCCACGGTCACACACAGAGCCGAGCAGGGCTTCAACCGACGGGGATGTCCTAAAACACACAGCTGTCAATACCCCGAGCCGCTGACACGAGGAAGACACAGGCCGTACCTCCGTCCACACCTGGACTCCCAGTCACGTTCCAGAGGGACCAGTGGCTCGACAACAACCACTAAATGTCCATGACAGCATCAGTGTTTTCATTCAGTCATATAACTATTAATTCTTCTGTTTTGATCCTACTGCGTACATTTCTTTCTGGTTTTGAAGCGGTCAAGAACTCGTGAACAGAGTCGGTTCACGTCACATCTGAAGGACAGCGCGGGAAAATCAGACCTG
Organism: Callopanchax toddi; assembly: GCA_006937965.1. Taxonomy (NCBI): domain Eukaryota; kingdom Metazoa; phylum Chordata; class Actinopteri; order Cyprinodontiformes; family Nothobranchiidae; genus Callopanchax; species Callopanchax toddi. Next base: position 154,213 of record SSNR01000538.1, read on the forward strand.
AGCTGCAGCTCATCTGGCAGCCTGTTTAAGACATGGTGGTCTCAACGCTTCATCACCCCTTAAAGTGATAATGTGCAACTTTTTCATATGTTTAAATCTTCTCCTTGAGCCAGTCTGTGTTAATCTGACTCTTTACAGAGTTAATGAAAAGTCACTTAGCCCCATCTGGTGGTTAGATCCAGAATACCACGATTGTAAGATCTCCGTCTCCGTCACGGTACCCAGGAAGTCACGTGTCTCACGAGGGTTAGGCTAACCCAAAGTGGCTAGCTGTTATGCTAGCTCTGGAGTGTTTTTAGCTCATGATTCCTGATTTTTCCCATCTCTCCCTGCTTGAACACAGCTGATTTCTTTGAAGGAGTAAATAACCGCTCCTGTAGAAAGCTATGAAGGCTGAGGAGACATTTCAACAGGTAGATTTAGGCGTTTAGACGCTGAAACAATATGCTAACTTGTGTAATGCAGTGATTTAAAACGGACACCAGAGGGCGCCCAAAACAAGCTAAACTGCATGTTATCACTTTAAAGCTGCCAGGAGGAGCATGTTTCTCTGTATCAAAGTGCTCTAAATGATATTTCAGGTCTAAACTCTGATCTATGGGTAGAGTTCAACAACATCTGTCATTCTGATGAAGACCCCGCCCCCTTCGTCCTGTAGACCCCTTTGCATTTTTTCAGGCCGCTGAACTGTTTCAGCCAATAAAATGAAAATGTCCGTATTTGGTGTTGATACTCGACGTGTACGCACGCCCGGCGCTCTGTTTTTTTCTGTTGACTTCAGTCGGATAAGAGCGACTGCTGTAGCTTTGACTCTTCTCTGCGTAAGGCTGGAGACAGAAAGTCAAAAAGACTCAGACATCACTCAGGTATACTGCTGATTTAGATGAGACATACTGAGTCAGTCATTCTTTAAACTTGAGAGTCCTCCTGATGTAGAGCTCTGACTGTAACGACACAGAGCAGACGGTGCTATCTAGCTGTAATAGATCATGATTTGATTACAGTCACAGCTTTTTGTTTGGTGTCAGAAATGAGAAATCAGGATGCATCCAGTCATTTCTGATTTTATTACAACTGTTAATAAATAATTACATTTTAATGAGAAGATTCTAAAAACAATAAACGTATGATTACAGTTGGATCACAAGCCGTTATCGTTACCATGGTAATAATTAAAGGTGCTGAAACATCAAGGCCTCACTTGGTGTAGATCAGGGGGGCCCAAACGTTTTCCCTCAGAGGGCCAAAATGAAAATCTATCAGAGAGCCGCGGGGGGCCGAATGTATATTTATAAAATACAAATACTAACGATGAAGTATAGAACACTACTTTTTATTCATTTTGCAGTTATTTAACCATCCTTTCTGTTTAAAGAACATACAGGCATTTAGAACAAACTACTGACTTTGTTATTTGTAATCATACGTAGTGCTAGCAGCTAGCAGCTAGCAGCTCCCTGGTCTTTTTCTTTCGGGCATCACCTCTGCATTGTGAAAATCCTGCGTGCTTTGTCTCGTAGTGACGATGAATATTATACTCCTTGAGTACAGAAACGGAATGGTTACAAATAAGGCAGACCGCTTTACCACTGGTATCTGTAAAAAGTCTTCCTCCCAGCGTTTTAAAATGCCTTTAGTCTGTGTGCCACTGACGACGACGCTCCATGTTGATAATAGCTGCTTAGGCTAGCAGCCAGAGGGTTACCCGCGAGCTTGGAGCAAGTTTGATCTGGTCTGGTCCAGCAGCAAAGGCTCATGGGAGATTACAATCATTGACAAAATATAAGTATTTGTGGTTTTATAAAGTGTGCAAAAGTACATGCGTGCATAAATATACTCTAACTGTCCCTTGTAGTTACTTGTATTTCAATTTTGATTTTAAATTGTGACATTTCTAAGATTTTGTTGGCACCATGAGTGAGGGCTGTATGCAGCTCAATATAGAGTCATTGGGCCCGTTCACGTAATGTTGAATTGGCTGAGGGAAACAGTGGGTTTCTGGATTACTGGTTCATGTTCACCCAGCATCCAGGGTACCCCACAGAGGGCCAGGAGGGCCAAATTAAATAATCAGTGGGACAACTTTGGCCCGCGGGCCCCACTTTGGGCACCCCTGCTGTAGAGATTCCTCCTGATCAGATCTCACTGGGTTCCTGTTCTGTCAGGACTCTGATGTGGAGCTGGAACCAGTCTGTCTCCTTCACATTGAAATCCTCTCCCCTTGCACCAGGCGAGCACGTAAAGCCCAGGCATCCTGTGGAGTGAAGGTACACAGTGAGCTCCCCTGAAAGACAACATCTGTAAACCAACAGCTGGATGAGCTGCTCAGGGTGAACAGTTATCAGATACAACAGGATGAATCAGCTGCTCGTCTCGCTCCTCACAAAGTGAGTGAATACTTTATTACTCCAGTAAATCATCCACTCCTCCAGTTCTCTGATAGAACAGAACAACCAGCTGTTCCAGCTTCTCCTCTTTCCTGTCAGACACGTGCACACTCTCGTGTACACTCAGACTGTATATCAGAGTGTGGCTAAAGATCAAGCTGCTGATAGCTGCTGCTAGCTGCTGCTAGCCGCTGCTAGCTGCTGCTAGCCGCTACTAGCTGCTGATAGCTGCTGCTAGCTGCTGGTAGCTGCTACTAGCTGCTGATAGCTGCTACTAGCTGCTGGTAGCTGCTGCTAGCTGCTGGTAGCTGCTGCTAGCTGCTGGTAGCTGCTACTAGCTGCTGCTAGCTGCTATTAGCTGCTGGTAGCTGCTACTAGCTGCTGCTAGCTGCTGGTAGCTGCTTCTAGCTGCTGGTAGCTGCTGCTAGCTGCTGGTAGCTGCTACTAGCTGCTGCTAGCTGCTATTAGCTGCTGGTAGCTGCTATTAGCTGCTGGTAGCTGCTGCTAGCTGCTGGTAGCTGCTACTAGCTGCTGGTAGCTGCTACTAGCTGCTGATAGCTGCTGCTAGCTGCTGGTAGCTGCTACTAGCTGCTGCTAGCTGCTGGTAGCTGCTACTAGCTGCTGGTAGCTGCTGCTAGCTGCTGGTAGCTGCTGCTAGCTGCTGGTAGCTGCTTCTAGCTGCTGGTAGCTGCTGCTAGCTGCTGGTAGCTGCTACTAGCTGCTGCTAGCTGCTATTAGCTGCTGGTAGCTGCTACTAGCTGCTGCTAGCTGCTACTAGCTGCTGGTAGCTGCTGGTAGCTGCTGTTAGCTGCTGTTAGCTGCTGGTAGCTGCTGGTAGCTGCTACTAGCTGCTGATAGCTGCTGCTAGCTGCTGGTAGCTGCTACTAGCTGCTGTTAGCTGCTGCTAGCTGCTGCTAGCTGCTGCTAGCTGCTGCTAGCTGCTGCTAGCTGCTGTTAGCTGCTGTTAGCTGCTGGTAGCTGCTGGTAGCTGCTGGTAGCTGCTGTTAGCTGCTGGTAGCTGCTGGTAGCTGCTACTAGCTGCTGTTAGCTGCTGGTAGCTGCTGGTAGCTGCTACTAGCTGCTGCTAGCTGCCGCAAGTGGCGGCAGCTCTCTGCTCGGTACCGCAGCACTCTGCGGGGAACTGCAGGCAGCCACAAGTAAAACCGAAATAACATCAGGACATGTGAGTGGGCTGCAAGCTATGTGGTGTCGGCCTGGCTTCAGGGCGAGACCCCAGTAACCCTACAGGCTGGAAACTCTGGTTTTATCTCCATAAAGGCTGTCTGAACTGCTCTGTCTCACCCTTCACCTGGGACCAGTTTACCATGGGTCATCACACCAGGATCAACGTGCCCCAGACAACATCGCTCCTTGGATCATTACGGCACTAATCTCCTCCACCACGATAAGGTGGAGGTTCTAGGAGGAGTCTACTGAAGTCACCTGGCTAACATCAGCTGAGGGTCGAGTAGTTTGGCCTCCAGAAGTTTTGTAATTTAATTATGTGAAGAGTGGTTTCAGGGTTCCTTTTACTGGTCTAGATAACTCAAAGTGTTTGAGTGGTGGATGTTAGAAGGAAGCTAACCTGGAAGGAGACTCCAGTCAAGCCATACTTCGTCTGTACAATCTCCTTCAACTCCTCCTCGATGTTCTCCTGTGTGGTTCCATTCACGTCAATGTAATAACAGTCGCTACTGGCGTAGTGGCAGGAGATGGCCTGGAGAACACACACACACACACACACACTAGAAGTATGAATAAACTGCATGCAGCCAAGTTTCCTTCAGACTTTTCAGATGAAATTAGTGAAACAGAATCAGGATGAAAAAGAATCCTGATTATTTTGGTCAACACTGAGACCAGGACTCCTGTAGACCTCAGAGACACTGAGACCAGGACTCCTGTAGACCTCAGAGACACTGAGACCAGGACTCCTGTAGACCTCAGAGACACTGAGACCAGGACTCCTGTAGACCTCAGAGACACTGAGACCAGGACTCTGCTCAGAGACACTGAGACCAGGACTCCTGTAGACCTCAGAGACACTGAAACCAGGACTCCTGTAGACCTCAGAGACACTGAAACCAGGACTCCTGTAGACCTCAGAGACACTGAGACCAGGACTCCTGTAGACCTCAGAGACACTGAGACCAGGACTCCTGTAGACCTCAGAGGGACCTTTACCTGCTCTTTGACTCTGCTGTCCAGAGATCACATTTTAAAGAGTCATCAGCGGGAGACTAAGATGACTTTCATCACATTGAAACTAAAGGACATCCAGATGATCAGCAGTAGTTCCGAGCAGTCAGTAACAGAAACCAGAGATCTGAGAGTCTAAATGTTTAAACTCAGTCACTGAGACCAGGTTCTTCAGGTTCAGCTGGACCAACTAAGACCTGGATCTGTATTCCTTCAAATCCCTGGTTTCTTGAATTGTTCATTAATTTCACACATTGTAGAAAAAAATATACTAATTAATTCCAATAAGCCCATTCCCACCAATAAACTGTCTCTGTTTCAATGTTTTTGAACAAAAATCCAGACCTGTTACTCAGTTTCAGCGTAAAGGGAATTAAAGATAAACGTAAAGGAGGAAAGCTGCTGCTGTACCTTACGGAAGCCTGTGGTCTGGTTCCTGCCAGAGCCGTGGATCAGCAGTGGGTGGAACAAGACGGTGTCGCCCTTTTCCATCTCCACATGCAGTCTGGGGTGATCCGGGTTGTAGTTTCTCACTCCATGGTACATCTTGTTCACACCACCCTGAGGACACATACATTGTTCAAACAGTGTTTATGTACTGAGAAAGCTTTTGTCGGTCACGTACTTCCCAGTCGGGATAGTCATGCTCCTGCAGAGTGCCCTTATGGGTTCCCGGCAGGACGACCAGGCAGCCGTTCTGCCTGTTGACTTTCTCCATGGCAGTCCAAGCACAAACGATACGATCTGATGGTCGGAACGGAAAGTAATGCAGATCCTGGTGCATCGGGTGTCGGGATGTCTGTTTACCTGGAGACACAAAAGACAGGGCTGAATGATACAATCTACAGTTAGAACTCTATATTACCTGTTAGTTAACCTCTACAGTTAGAACTCTATATTACCTGTTAGCTAACCTCTACAGTTAGAACTCTATATTACCTGTTAGCTAACCTCTACAGTTAGAACTCTATATTACCTGTTAGTTAACCTCTACAGTTAGAACACTATATTACCTGTTAGTTAACCTCTACAGTTAGAACTCTATATTACCTGTTAGCTAACCTCTACAGTTAGAACTCTATATTACCTGTTAGCTAACCTCTACAGTTAGAACTCTATATTACCTGTTAGCTAACCTCTACAGTTAGAACTCTATATTACCTGTTAGCTAACCTCTACAGTTAAAACTCTATATTACCTGTTAGCTAACCTCTACAGTTAGAACTATATATTACCTGTTAGCTAACCTCTACAGTTAGAATTACTATGACACTGTATTTCAGCATCAGCAGCATAAACATCAAAAAATAAGATTACTGTTTCTGACTCCCACCTTTAGTGACATCACTGGTAGGTGTGGTAATAATTCACTCCACTCTAATATTCCTTTAACAAGCATCAATCAAACCTCTTTTGTGAACACAAATGAAGTAAACAGTTAAAGGTATTTAGTTTTACATGATTGTTATTATTTCCACATTTTGCACCTGCATCCGGAGGTTTATTGATCAGCATGGTGTGCATGGCCATGATGTTAGGTCCAGTGAAACACTCCACGTACTTCAGGACCTGACACACACACAGAGAGGAGCAAACAGTTGTTGATCAGTGGGACTTCAAAAACTTTATAAAGAAAGCCTGACTGACCACTGGGGGCGCCATAGTCCAATCTATCAGAACTAGACACCTGTAATATGATAACTCTGAACCTCAGGAGCACAATGCCTTTTTCTGGTAGTTATTTTAATCTACTGTACTGTACAGTGAATGTTGTTGTACCTCAGGTAGTTCACAGTAGCGGAACAGCTCGGGACATTCCTGAAAGTCCTGCACTTTGGAGACAGCCTTCTGATCTGGAACAAACTCTGACTTTGCGATTGCCACGTCCCGCATCACGATCAAACCAGGAATCTTCACTTCCCGTCGACAGATCCGTTCAAACTCCCTCCTAAAGACGACACACTGCACCTCACTATGGACTCTTACTTTAATATCCTTTCAGACACTCGTGGTTGTTTTGTTTTTACACACATCAGTGTTTTTTCTTCTAACGTCAGAATGTGATGTTTTTGCAGCCGTACCTGAACCTTTCTATGTCCTCACCAGACACCAGATTCTTGATCAGGAGAAATCCATTTTCCTCATAAAAGAGTCGCTGATCTGGGGTCAGCACGCCTGTATCAAAGGAGTATCTACACCCAGAAGGTTTCAACGTTAGACAACCAACAGATTTCCCTCATGATGCAGCGACACTAAACCTGGATCCTACCTCAGTTTCTCAGGGCGGCTGTAGGAGACGGTCTGAGCAGATGTTGGTGCTCCAACCTTATGAGCTAGTTAAGGACTGGATCAACAGAATCCACGTTAACGCCAGTGAAATGCTTCATGCAGATCTTAAAGTTTTCAGAGTTGACTTGACAAAACCAGCTGCTGTTCTAGACCAGGTCTCTGCTACCTTTACCAGCTCTAGAGACCATCGTAATACCACACACTTTCACAACTAGCTAAGCTTTTTTTGCTGTTTTTAGTTCATTCTGTCACTTGGATGATGGGAGGAGTCTGACCTGTTGTATCGCCTCTGTCTGCTGAGAAACACTGAACAAAGAAAATAAAGAGGAAACCTTTAAACCTGTCCTTTAATACCATCAGTATTAAACAGCTTCAGGTCCTTTATGATCAAAAGGAGCCACGTCAGAGGAGCCGCAGGCTGCAGAACCACCATCAGCCTGGAGGACAAAGTCAAAAGGGTTTTCTTTACAGTCATCATAAAACCATCTGGTCCCGTCGTACTGTAGAATTAGATAAAGACGAGCTCAGATAAACAGCTGAAGCTGTTAAACCCTGGAGGTCTTATTAAATCTAATTAGTGCTTTTATCTGAACCCTCAGCTCTCTCTCTCTCTTCCATCGCTGTGTTTTATACAGTAGGTGAACTTTGAGCCATGGTATTTACTGTGCTTGGGATCATTGTCCTGTAGCGCGACCCGGTTTGGTCCAAATGTCCAACTGAGGCTTATGTAACCTGTCCTCCTGTAGAGGGACGGACTCCAAGTAACCTGGAGCTACGGCTTCACTGTACTGCAGTCTGATGATGACATAGTTCATTTTTATTTCTTTCATTTACTTCATCAAAACATTTTGGAGACACAAAGTCAAGAGTTCTTGTATTATAAATGAGTAGCTTACTTAGGATTTTAACCTCCACCCATCCATTCATACGTCTGTTTATCAGGTTGAGTTTTATCAGAACGTTTTTAGGGATTAAAACAACCCAAACAGTAAAAGGTCAGCACCTCAAGTCTGAGTTTCCTCCACAGGGTGGCCGGGCTCAGCCTTAGACATAGATAGGGTGACGAGCTCAGACCTCCAGGATGGACTTGGAGGAGAACCACAGAGAGGAGCCAGTTCAAGCATCTTGTCAAGATGCCTCCTGGACGCCTCCCTGGGGAGGTTTATCAGGCATGTTCCACCAGCAGGAGGCCCTCAGGCTGACCCAGGACCCTGACTGACCCAGGACCCTGACTGACCCAGGACCCTGACTGACCCAGGACCCTGACTGACCCAGGACCCTGACTGACCCAGGACCCTGACTGACCCAGGACCCTGACTGACTCAGGACCCTGACTGACCCAGGACCCTGACTGACTCAGGACCCTGACTGACTCAGGAGGGACTACAGCTCCAGACTGGCCTGGGAACGCCTTGGGGTCCCACAGTCAGGGCTTCCTGGCCCCTGTAACCTGGATATGGGAGGAGGTTTTATCTACAGTAAGGACCTCACCCGCTGGTGACATCACTCAAAGTGGGTGGAGTCTCTAGAATCAGGAAGTAGTCCTCTAACTGGAGCAATACACGGCTAGTCAGATCATGAGAGACGCTGTTGATGATCGTGTTATAATACATCGTATTACTGCAGTATAAACATCGTATTACTGCAGCATAAACATCGTATTACTGCAGTATAAACATCGTATTACTGCAGCATAAACATCGTATTACTGCAGTATAAACATCGTATTACTGCAGTATAAACATCGTATTACTGCAGTATAAACATCGTATTACTGCAGCATAAACATCGTATTACTGCAGTATAAACATCGCATTACTGCAGTATAAACATCGTATTACTGCAGCATAAACATCGTATTACTGCAGTATAAACATCGCATTACTGCAGTATAAACATCGTATTACTGCAGCATAAACATCGTATTACTGCAGCATAAACATCGTATTACTGCAGCATAAACATCGTATTACTGCAGCATAAACATCGCATTACTGCAGCATAAACATCGTATTACTGCAGTATAAACATCGTATTACTGCAGTATAAACATCGTATTACTGCAGTATAAACATCGTATTACTGCAGCATAAACATCGTATTACTGCAGTATAAACATCGTATTACTGCAGCATAAACATCGTATTACTGCAG
>SSNR01000538.1:166960-195745 GCA_006937965.1 Callopanchax toddi
ATAAACATCGTATTACTGCAGCATAAACATCGTATTACTGCAGCATAAACATCGTATTACTGCAGCATAAACATTGTATTACTGCAGCATAAACATCGTATTACTGCAGCATAAACATTGTATTACTGCAGCATAAACATCGTATTACTGCAGTATAAACATCGTATTACTGCAGCATAAACATCGTATTACTGCAGTATAAACATCGTATTACTGCAGCATAAACATCGTATTACTGCAGCATAAACATCGTATTACTGCAGCATAAACATCGTATTACTGCAGCATAAACATCGTATTACTGCAGCATAAACATCGTATTACTGCAGTATAAACATCGTATTACTGCAGCATAAACATCGTATTACTGCAGCATAAACATCGTATTACTGCAGCATAAACATCGTATTACTGCAGTATAAACATCGTATTACTGCAGTATAAACATCGTATTACTGCAGCATAAACATCGTATTACTGCAGCATAAACACCACAAACACAAACAGTTTCATGCTAAACTGAGGAGGTAAAGTGTTTTAACTCAGTGGGACTTTACTGGGTAAGACTAGTTTGAAATACCTGAAAACTAGCCACTACCTTGTAACCAATCAGCAGCAGTGTCTCTCCCAGTCAGAGGACTACTTCCTGCTTCCAGAGACCCCGCCCACCGCTGGGTGTGTGTTCCGTTAAGTTTAAAGTTAGACTTTATAACTTCATGTCACAACTTGGCCAGAAAAGCATTAGAATCCGCCAAAAGTCAGAGTTCGGTATCAGCTAGGACATGCTAGGCTATCAGCTAGCCTCAGCTAACTAGCTGGTGTTATTCAGAACAAACCTCCACAAACGTAACAGTAACACTTATAGTTCAACACCCGTTAGTGAGTGAATACCCAAAGTTTTACTTTCTTTACTAAACTGAAGAACAATCCGTCACGAGCGGTCCCAGTGTTGTGTCTGAATGAGTTCCCCCGTCCAAACGGTCTCTTATGTCGGCTTCCCTCTAAAAATCTGTGGTTTAAAGCATCTGTATTTAAATAAACCGGCCAAAAGAAAACTGTAGGTAATTAAATGTACTTTCCTGCTCTATTTCAGAACGGACAGTTCATCCTAACAGCTGAATACCAACAATAAACATTTCCCCGTGTTCAGCGTGAATACAGCACCACAGATTCGTCAAAACCACGCAGCTGATTCGTTACTTTTACGAGGTTCAGCTTCTGAGATTTTTGTTCTTTTGTGACAAAATGTGTACATTTAATCGGGGGAACGCGACTCGATGGCAGGCGGGGTTACAGTTTTCGACGGTGGAACAAATCTCAGCATAACACCCGTGGGAACTCTTCAGACCAAATCCCCGGCTCAGACCACCAGGACGACCCGCTGCAGGGTGAGCCTCCGCCGGCCCGGCCCGGCCCGGCCCGGCAGGGAGGTCTGCCTGGAACCTGAAGTCAAAGTAAAAGGATACGACCGAAGTCCGAGATGGGTCGAGATGATTCAGCACCAGTCGGAGTCTCCCCGCGGCGCGAGACATTCTGTTGTCCGGTGGCAGCGCGTGAAGCTGAAGACTGCCTGTCCTGCACCGTTGGTTCATCAGAATAAAGGTCAGAAAATGACGACGCACGCACTGTTACGTCACACGCCGACAGCACACCACAAACATCTGTTAAAACACAACAATACTGTTAAAACAACACCAACAAGAGACGAATAAAAACAGAACAATATGAATTTTACAACATTTAGAGAATCTTATCTCTGCGCTCATTTATTTGTAGTGATGAAAAAAATAAGAATATCAACTGACCATTCAGTTAAATAGAATAGAATTACTTCATTGATCCCACAGTGGGGAAATTCACTTAATGTTGGTGAATACCTTTGTTTTAAATAAAACTGGACGTTCAGCTGAAAAAACATCAAATTAAAATATTAGCTTTAATATAACTCATTAAACTTTGGCTAGTTTGATCCCAAATGATGATTATTATTTATTGATTGATTGGTTATTATTTTATTGTTATTACAGCTACTAATATTGAATAACAAGCAATTTAAAACTTAATATAAATCATTATAAGATAGAAAAAGTGAGGGAAATCTTATTTTTAGGAGTGATAACTGTACAGCTCATATTGACAGCTTAAAAGCCAAACCCCCCCCCCCAAAAAAAAAGTAAATAAATAAATAATAAAACGAAGACATGATAAAACCTTTTGAAATAAAAATGTATTTTATTGTTGCATTATACTTACATAATAGAAACAACACAAACGAGAAGGGAATTATTACAACAGAAACGACAACTGCTAACAACATATTTTACTGTATTACGTAATATAATATAATAACATAATGACATAATCATCTGAACAGGTCACTGCACTAGCAGTGTCAGGTTTTATCCGGCAGAGGGCGCCAAACATTTAACCATCAACTGCACATTTGTTTTGCGTCTCATCAGGATTACGTTCAGATCATTTCTTATCAAATGAAATTAGTTCTGTGATTTAGAACTTTCTGGTGAAACTCATCTCTTGTAAATCAAAAAAGCAACAATATATCTTAAATGTTTTAAAAGGGTTAGGGAAGGTTTATCATTTTTTACTGCCTTTGTATGATTTATTTGGATGTTTTATTTTAAGTAGTCTGGTATTTATTTCATCAGAACTATATCTGATCTCAGGAGGCTGTTCTACAGTCTGACTGTAGGAACAATCAGACAGCTGAGATTGTCTCCTCCAAACTAACCTGTGGTGTGTCAACTAGTTGATCTGAACGTGAAAGTAGTGACTGGAAATTAAATCTGTTTTCTGCCTTATATTTTCTACCAGGCGTTTAAACGATTAAATTACTTTTATTGTGAACAATTTGACCAGAAACGCGATATGTAACGATGCTTTTATTTTGAAAGCTGAGAACAGTACAACGATTTTATTTTGAAACGCGGACGGAAGTGCTTCCCTCCCGACTGTAGCTAGCTTTAGCCGTTGCACCACTCCCGTGTGTGTCGACGGTAGGTCCTCCTCCTGCCTCTTTAAACCGCCTCCGCCGCCGACATTTTTGGGGGTTCGGTCTGGAGCATCTCATTCCAGCACTCACGGCTCTCAGTCTGCGTGTTTACGAGGACATCTACTTCCTGGCCGGGACGCCCGGAGCCGGACCGTTCGCGAGCGGAGCCGTGCTGTTCGCTACTTTTGGTGGGCGGATAAAGCCGAGGAGGGCATCCGGCCCTGGAAGCTCCGGAGATCCGCCTCGAAACGACGGAATTCACCGTTTTCAGGTAAAATGTGCTCAAAGTCGCCGCGGAATTTACCGAGGCTATCCGATAATGGATACCTCCGCGTTACGTCTCCCTCTAAGTAGTGTTGAGGGACGACAGCGGAGAGGAAACGGTAGCGAGGAAAAGATACAGTACTTCCTCCGTCCGCTTAAAATGTATTAGCATCACCTCCTCAGGTCCAGCTGCTCTGGCGACAGAGGAACAAAGTTTTATAACCTCCAGATTCCAGCATGAGTATGACTACAACACCAGGAACCGACATGTCCTCTTGTATTAAACAGGCTGAGACGTTGTTTGGTTTTAGCTCCGCTGATACATCATGTTCTCCCCACACACCTCCTCTTTGTACTCAGGGCTTGTGTTTGACGCTGTAGTGTGATTGATTGTAGTAATAATGGAAAGACAGAAGCATCTTTAGCTGTTGTTTGTCCCCGGTGGTGATCCCACAGCCTTTATTGACTATTTAAACTTGACTTTCACGTTCAGCAGAGCTCTGTGAGACACGCAGCTGGAACTGTTAGGGAAAACCTGCAGAATGTTTTCATGTAACTGCATCAGGAGGAATGCACCACCCTTCTGTCGCCCTGGCAACGCTGATGTTGTAAAAGGTGAATTACCCTCATGCTGTAAAGACAGTGGTGTAAAAAAGTGATTTCCTCCTAAACCTGCTAACTGGTCGAGTCTCCCTCAGCAGCAACCACTAGCATCGAGTCCTGTACAGGGTGAGGAGGCTCCACTCATCTCAGTGATGCTGTGATTGGAGGGTTTTCAGGGTCCTGCCAGGGTCAGCATCTCCATCAGACTCAGGTCTGGACTTGGATTAGGATGCTCCGGTCTAAACCAGCTGTGGTGTGTTCTGCTGCAGAACCTTCAGCTGGAGGTCAGGAACAGATGGACGGGTTAGTTAGACCCTTGTAGGTTTGGAGTCCCCCCCCCCCCCCCCCCCCCCCCATAAAATAAAAACCTTCCTTTAGATACTACATTTTGTACTTACTTGTGTTATTTTTGTCTGATATTTAAATTTGTTAGATGATCAGAAACATTGCACTGTGGAAGGAGGACAATACTAGACACCGTGCTTTTCATGAGCCAAGGTAGAGAAGGGTCCAGAGTGCGTTTCCTCTTTGACCTGAATTGACTTCCATCCTCCGTCCTCTGGAACAGCTAGCCACTGGATGACGGTCCTGCATGTGTGTGTGTGTGTGTGTGTGTGTGTGTGTGTGTGTGTGTTGACCCACATGGAGATGGATGTAGGCTGTGGAGTGAGGATGGAGTAATCACCCCTCCCATGCCTGTCAACCACATATCTGAGGTTGTATTGATCCATCTTTGCATTGTGTTGCTTCTAACAGCTAAACGTGTGTACTGTAATTGATGCTAGCTGTTTTGATGGACTTCCATGTTGAAGTCTGGCTCAGCTGTGTGCAGAGGCCTGATGAAGGGCCAGCTGAGGACTTCCTGCCATGCTGTGGTAACCCCTCTGGTGTCTGATGAAATGTTCTGGACTGGACTGGACTGCGTTGTCTCAGAGCCAGACCAGATTCATATATGAAGTAATGTAGCATCACATAACATCACAGCTGAAATATGTGGGCCTCTTTGGAAATAGTTTGATGGTGAAGCTGTGCTAAGATCAGCCTCCACAACACTGTTGCTATTGGCAACCAGTCCAGAAGCTGTCTGCCTCGTTCTCTCTGTTCTTTTACATAACCCCCTCAGATAGGAGCAGTTTGGTTGTTTCCACTCATTTGTCTTGTTTTTCTGTATGAATCCGGTGCTGCTTGAAGAATTTTTGTTACAACTTTTTGGTTACCTGCTATGAGTAACCATAGCGACGACACTCCCCTGTTTACATTACATTAATACCTCAAAGGAAACCCAAACTGTGACATGAAATCTCACATGAGTCAGAGGAGGAGGCATGATGTAGAGCTCTATGAAAGCTGCTTGATTTTTCCCAGAATTCCACATTTTCATTCTAACCATACGTATTAACCTAGAATAAAGTTGATGACCAGTAATTCAACACATTGATAGAAACAGGACTCTAGAGCTAAGACTGATTTAACTTTAATAAACAGGACAAAGTTCTGTGGTTCATTGAATGTTTTTACTAAGTATTTAAAGATAGATTTGAGAGAAAACGATCTTTGTTTCGTAAAATAAAACTGCTTTAGATTTGAACTTAACATGAAAGAGACCCTCGACCCACCTGCCTGTGGACCAGAACCTCTGGTCCCTTTAACTTCGTCTGTCTTCTACTGGTTGAGCTGAATGCTCCAGTCTGTGGCTCCTGCTAGCTTCAAGCTGCACTCTGGAGTTTATTTACCCCTTCAGGAATCCTGTCTGACATTTAGAAACCCTTATCAGTGACAGTCTGACCCTGGTCTGTGATATAAGGACAGGCAGTACGTCTTTTGTGTGTTCTAAGCCCCCCCCCAGTCTCGTAGAGCTCCACATTAGAGCGGAGCAGCATCAGCCAATAGCGTTAGACACCCGCCTCCGTACAGGTGTCAGTCACAGAGTGGGTGGAGCACCCAGACTGGTGCAGTGCTGGAGACGTTTCTAATGGACTTTAAAGTAAATCAGTAGTAGTGGTGGGACTCCACTAAAGCATTAGTTGGATTAATTAGACTTTGTGATTAATTAATTCCATTTTAAACTAATAAGAACATTGGCCCCCAAATGCTATTTTTTATTTAAAATAATTTTTTGGGAGACAGAATCAAATCATAGACGTATAAACTCAAGCTCCTTTCATTTCTGAACAAATGCATTTAAATTGCATTTTAAAACAGTAGAAAACAATCAAATATCCCTGACTGACACTAGACAGACCCTAATACAGAACTTTATCATTTTATTTATTCATTTGAAGTACGTTTCAGAAGGGTGTTGCTTTAAGCTAATAATAAAACCGCATATGGAGACGCCCTGTAAGAGGGAACCGTTTTCTGCAGTGCTCTGTCTTCAGACGCTTCCCTTGGTTTTACTGAGGGATCCGGGTCGGGTCGGGTCGGGTCTCTATCTGAACCGGACCGTACGGCGAGGCAGGAGCAGGAATAAACCTAAAGGCTAGAGACGTCCAGTTTACTTTTGGTTTACGCGGTGGACGGAGGACCAGGTCTACCGACCGGCTGGACCCACTACAGACTGATTCCACACAGGCTGATGAGTTTTAGTTTTTGAAGTTGAATCTAGGCAGGGTGTGATTAGTGCAGAGGGGATGGGAGGGATTTACCCTGCCTCTGCTGCTTTTGCTTTACATGTTCTATTTCCATTTTCCATGCTTTAAATCCCAGTTTGCACAGAGGCGTGTGTTGAAGCTTCTATTGAGCTGTAACAGGGGTTAGTTTGTTGTTTTTTAAGAAAAGGTTGAAGTTTATTTTGTTGCAACCGCTGTAATTAAGGGGACCACTGGACTGAGAGCTCATCACGTGGATTCTTACACGTCCAGTTGACCGTGTTCTGGAGACAAGCTGTCTCCAGATTGATAAAAGTCCTGGGGCTTTTGTTTAGCCCTAAACTTTACACTAAGATTGATGTTTTTAGTATTTAGAGGACCTTGGTGCCTTTTCTCCGTGGCTGATGTTTTTGTGTCCTGTGGAGAGGAGAGCTGTCCCCCCCCCCCCCCCCATGTAACCACAAACCAAACGGGTAGAGTGGCGGCAGCGGGCATCAGAAACAACCACGTATATGTCCCTACTCGTCTCGATGATGGGAGCAGATTCAGGGACATTCCACCTTTTTACTGATTTCCTTAATTCTGCTCGTGTTTTCTGCATTGAGGAAGTTCTATGGATGAAGATCAGGAGCAAAGGGAGGAAGTTTCAACCATCACTTCATCCGTCCTAACGGGGAACCTGAGGTCTCTGCTGGACCAGATGGACCAAAGCTCTGATGAGGATCCAGACAGGACTTCTTGTTTCACTGAGACCTGGTTCAGGACCAGATCCACTACAGGAGATCCTTCCTGTCCTCACAGAGATCCACTCATAAAGGACTAGCCTTTGACTGTGTGTATAACCCACTGTTAGTTCCATGTCCCTAGCGCTAGTCTCTACACCACCACCTCTCTCCTCTTCTCTCTGTTTAGTTTGGTCCTGACTTCTTCTTCTCTCTCTCTCTCTCTCTCTCTCTTCTGTGACTATTAAACTGAACATTTATTTCTCTTTAATCAGTCAGTTCATTCTTTGACAGTCAGAAAACCACTGCCCTTCCCTCGTTCCTTAAAGCAGTTTTCATCAGTGAGAGTCAAAATGAACCATTTCAGTAACTTTGACTCCAGTCATCATTTGGTTTCTTCTCATGTTTCATTAGAACAGTACCGGTCTATGTCAGTGGGACGGGGTCTATCAGTTCTAACTATCACTTTTTATTCATGTCTTTATTTCCTTTACTGTTGGTGTAAATAACAATAACAGGTTCTCCTCCTTAAATGATTAACCAGCTCAGATCTTCACACAGCTCTGAGATAAGAAGACACGTTGCTCCTCTGAGTGAAGGAAGTCAGGTCTTAGATGTCTTAGATGTCTTCGTCTTGATAGAAACAGCAGTCTGTAAATAGCATCTTCTTGTTTTAATGAGAGCAGAGGACTGACTAATCAAACACAGTGCGTCCCAGTGGCTGATGGGACGCGTTGTCTGCTGCTGTACGGTGATGTCATCAACGTTTAGAGTGTTGAGGATGAATCTGGATCCTTTTAAAGCTTTAGAGCAGTGCTTTACACACACACACACACACACACACACACACACACACACACACACACACACACACACACACACACACACACACACACACACACACACACACACACACACACACACACACACACACACACACACACACACACACACACCAGTGACAAAGTTATGTGAGGAATGTAAATTGTTGGGAGTGCATTGTCATTTTCTCTCTCTCTGTCTCTCTCTCCTCTCCTCTCCTCTCCTCTCCTCTCCTCTCCTCTCCTCTCCTCTTCCTCTTCCTCTTCCTCTCCTCTCCTCTCCTCTCCTCTCCTCTCCTCTCCTCTCCTCTCCTCTCCTCTCCTCTCCTCTCCTCTCCTCTCCTCTCCTCTCCTCTTCCTCTCCTCTCCTCTCCTCTCCTCTCCTCTTCCTCTTCCTCTCCCTCTCCCTCTCCTCTTCCTCTCCCTCTCCTCTTCCTCTTCCTCTTCCTCTTCCTCTTCCTCTCCTCTCCTCTCCTCTCCTCTCCTCTCCTCTCCTCTCCTCTCCTCTCCTCTCCTCTCCTCTTCCTCTCCCTCTCCCTCTCCTCTTCCTCTCCCTCTCCTCTTCCTCTTCCTCTTCCTCTTCCTCTCCTCTCCTCTCCTCTCCTCTTCCCTCCCTCCCTCCCTCCCTGTGTCTCACCACATCTTTGCAGGTCCTGTATTATGATCAATATAATAGAAGGAAGGTGACGTCATCCTGTTATTCTCTGCGTTGCGTTGCATCATGCCTCATTGCGTGCTGTAGACGTCTTTAACATGTTCTCGGTCGTGTGTGTGTGTGTGTGTGGGATTGAGTTGGGTCTAATCTGGAGATTAGGCCGTGGCGTTGTTGGAGCAGCAGACAGGATTAAAGACACACACATAGAGGTGACACATGTAAAGAAGCTCCATGCTGCTCCTGTCCCTCAGAGACCAGCGCTGACTGACTGTAAGTGGTGTCGTTTGTCAGTGAAAATGCTGAAATATTCATCAGACAGACGCATCAGGTTGTGTTTCACTCCAAACAAGACCGGAGTATTATCATGTCATCTTCTTCTGAGTAATCTCACTAGTATGGAAAGGAATTGGTATCGATAAACTCATGAAAACACTTTCTAAAGGTGTGAATGTTTGGGTCATTCTAGAAGTTGTAAGGACCACACCCACTGGTGACATCAATCAAAGTGGGTGGAGTCTCTGGAGACAGGAAGTAGTCCTCCTCGGTTCAGTCACTCCAGTGCCGGTGTCTGGACACAGGCCCCCCCCAGACCCTCTGACATCACCAAACTGTGATCTGGGTCAAGTGTTTGGCCCAGAACACAGTGACAAGGTGACGACGCAGAGAGCTGGCGTCGTTAAAACGTGACCTCAGGGTCGCTGTGGCTGGTCGTATGATCGTGTCTCTGTAGCGCTCAGCTCTCAGCTACTGGGCTGGGTGAATTACGACACGTGGAGCAGATTATCAGTGTCTTCAAACATCCGAATACAGTAGATTTGACCTCTCAGAAAATGATGAATGAGGAAGTAAGTGATGCTAGCGCAGCACAAAGCCTGGGAAAGGACTCTTCAGTCACTGCAGCCTGACGTCAGAGACCACTTATTAAACATGAGCTAATAAAGCTGTGTGGACTCACTGTATGTTAGAGACTGTATGCTGGAGACGGCTTCCTGTGCACTTTATTGGTACTGATTGTAGATAACGCCTGTCTGGGAGGCGATGATTAACCCACTGGGAAGAGAGGGGGTAATTACACGTTCCTGCTTGAAAATAAAGAACCTGATGGCGGGGGAGGGAGTGTATAATAAGAACAGTGCTCCACAATTGATTCTCACATCTTGGGTCTCACCAGTGATGCAGACAAATTAGCATAGCGCTGGTTTGTTGCTCTAACTTGGTGAGGAGTGTTGGTGAGAAGCAGGCAGATGGTGAGAGTTGTGTTGGACGGGATGTACTCGGGAACAGAGTGTCACTTCCTTGGCTCCAATGAAACGTAGGTTATCATCACATATCTGATCACAGGACCAGTTAGAACTGCACATGTGTTTAATGTTGGCTCCATGCTGCAGACGTCTTTATCATAACCACAACAAGCTCATCACCTGAGAGCACAAAACTACCTGCAAGAATCAACAGTTGGATGAAAACGTTACAAGATTAGCAGCTCCTGCAAGGATCAAGGGCTTCAACCAAGCTGTTCCACACAGAGGCCAGCTGGTGGCGTCAACGCACACGAGGAAACACAACGAGGAAAAGAAAAGGCTTAGAGAGCCAGATTACCTACGGCGGTATTACGGTAATACCGTATACACCCGGTATTGAAAAATACCAGCGGTATCAGTTGGACTGCCGGTGAGCCGATGGTAACTTTGGGCCGGTCTGGGGCGCTCATGCCGCCCGCTATCCGAGCGACTCGCTTTAATCAGCACTTCCTTGTTGTGGCGCGAGGTCCTGAAGCCACTGGTGTGTTCAGCGCACTCAGGGCTTCAGTCAAGAGAGGGGTTTCTCTGTTTCTCCCATTTTATTTTGACAAGGCAGACAGCAAAAACGTCTTCTTCCAGTTCCAGTTTCATCTTAGAAACAAAAGAACGGAGACGATACACGGATTAGGGCTTCAGTTAACAGCGAGGCCAACAGCACTAATAAATAACTGACCACAAACATTCATTGTTTCTACTTCTGCCCTAATTTAATTAGAACATATTAAAAGCAAGACAACTAAAGAGAATAAACAATTAGAACAAAAAGATATTTGATGAAGCAGACGGAATAAACGAACAGAGGAACATTTTCACCATTTTCTGAAAACACGATCAGGAATTCTGCCACTTTAAAAACAACAGTTGTGAAAGAGCAGCAGCTCCTTTTCTTACTGTTGACATTTGTGATGCAACAGATTCTGTTTCCAGAGCTGATCAGGAAGACTGTCCGATCTAATCCATCTGTTGACTTCCTAGAGAGCTGGCGTCATTAAAACGTGAACTCAGGCTTGCTGTGGCTGGTTGTGACACCTCTCAGCTACTGGGCTGGGTGAATTGCGACATGTGGAGCAGATTATCAGTGTCTTCAAACATCCAAATAGATTTAACCTCTCAGAAAATGATGAATGAGGAAGTAAGTGATGCTAACGCAGCACAAAGCCTGGGAAATGACTTCAGTCACTGCAGCCTGACGTCAGAGATGACTTATTAAACATGAGCATGGTGTCATGAAGAATATAATGTGATATTTAATCTTCCTTACACTAACTCCTCAGGTCAGTTCAGTCTATTTTGTAAAGCTCCAGGTCAGGACTCGGTCATCTCAGCGCTCTGAACAAAGCTAACTGTCATCAGTTGTGATCAAATTAGATTTATTATGAATAATGTCAGTTGGCCAAGTTGTTTGGTTATAAAGGAACCAGCTGATTGGTCCATTCTGAGCAGCTCAGTACGAGGTGTTGGTGGAAGGAGAGCCTCCACCAGAACCAGGCTCGTCCATGTGTTTTTGTTAAAGACTTGGTGGATGTTACAGTGTGTGGGAGCGCCGTTACAGTGGATGAGTTCATCAGCCATCGACAGTAGATGGAGCCGTTCACTGAGTGTTCTTCTATTGGTTATTTTGGCCTATTAATTAATTAATTAATTAATGCTTTATTGAAGCCGTGGTGATCCATGTCACAGTGCTCTGAGCTGAAGAGCTCCAAGCTGCATCTTGTCTTTGTTTTTATTGGCACCAGTGTTAATTTTGGCGTGAAATTTTAATTTAGTTTTAGTTTTAGTCTTTTGACTAAAATTCTTTTTCATTTTAGTCTAGTTTTAGTCTAATTTTAGTCGACTAAAATAGTTCAGAGTTTTAGTCGACTAAATATAAAATAGGCATATTTCACTAATATTAATATATTTTCCTCTGGTGCGTTTATTTTACATTTCTTTAAATGAAATGGGGTAACACTTTACTTTTATTAACATTAGTGCATTATTAAGTATTATATAAACAAATGGGCCCTTTATCAACGTTCCCAATATTGTTAATGACCCCAATTATAAGACCCCCCCTTTCCAAGACTAATCTTCAGAAAAAAACTAGATTCACTTTTAAAATAAACTATTTTTGTTGAAAATTTGATTAAGTAGTTTAAATATCTTATTTAGAGACCTTTAATATTTTTTTTATTAATTCAATCACAAAGGTCTGTAATGAATATTCTAGTGTGTGTTGAGTTCTGTCAGGATGACACTAGAGATCCTGAGTAAATCCCACAGAAATCAAACTGTCAGAACTTTGCTCATGACGTCAGATCAGAACTCTGCGTGAGGCTTTTCCTCACAGAGTCTGATCAGCTGTTCTCACGCTGCGGTCCGTCTCCTCCCACAGAACGTGATCGCCACAACGCTCCGTCTTCGGTCATTTCTCTCCATAACTCCATATTTCCTGTCTCCCTGACAGCTGGTTGATCCTCTGCTGCATTCACCACTATTATCTTAAATCAGCGTCGTAACTCCGCCTCCGTTCTGTTCATCTGACCCACTTTTAATAAAGTGTTCCTGTCGGAGTCTGCTCTGATGTTTACGAACTCCGGCGCGTCCCGACAAGGCGGACTCTGATTGGTTCCTTTCTCATCTACTTCCGCCTGTTACGTTTGCTGATTGGTTCCCTTCTCTAGTCCCTCCTGCTCCGATTGCTGATTGGTTCTTTGGCATGTTCGTCAAATTCTTCCCGTTTTCTGATTGGATTTCGTCACTGTCAATTCTCGTCTCGTCTTTCGTTCCTGACGAAAAGGTCCGCCGGTTTAGTCTTCGTCTTTTTCCGTTTTATATTTTTGAATTTCGTTTAGTTTTCGTTCGGTAAAATATATTCGTGACGAAATAAATAACGAAAATATTTCGTCTACGAAATTACCACTGATTGGCACATACCCTAAACTCTTCGAGCTGTAAGCTAGTGATGGCTACATAAGAGCCGCTGCATGCTGCGGTGATATAAACTGTACATTTTAGTCCAATGTAGCATGATCCCATTAGTCGACTATCAGTGTAATGGTTTGTGGCAGCCCTAGTCCCAGATAGGAGACCAAGTGGTTTCTGGTGACAGGTTCCTCCGTTTTGGGATGTTTGAGCTTTAATCTGTCAAATCACACGTTTACATTGCTCCGCCTGTAAAAATGTTATCTGTGTGAGTAAATCGCCCATCTTCGATTGTGCGACTGACGAATATCAGCTGAAAAAATGTCCCATGTCTCCCAGCTTTAGAGCTGTGTCCTGGACAGGATGAGTCCAGATGGAAACAAGTCTTAGTTTGTCCTCTCTGTCTTCGTCTCCATTCAGCCTTTACACACGTTTATCTGACTGTTGTACAAACCAGTTGATTACATCCACTCATCTGTTTGGTGCTCCTGCATCTCAACAGTACTATAAATGATCATAGCTGCTGTGTTGTGAAAAAAGGACTTCCTGTAAAGCTCTGATGTAATCCTTTTATCAGATATGCTGCGTCCATCTTTCAGCCAGGGACATCCCACCTGTGTGTCACACAGATAGGAGAGAACTTAAGCCAGTGTGTGCACAACACACACACACACAGAGGCTAAGAACACCTGTTCCCCGAGGCCTCGGGGTGAAGGAGGCGGGTCTGCAGGATGTCTAGAGGTGAGGAGAGAAATGCTGCAGGTCTCCTCCTAGTTGGGTTTCTTCTGTAATGGATGCTTTCTGCAGTGGGACTGAAACATCCAGCTCTGTCATTCTCTGTTGCTGTGTTGTGTGTGTGACGAGCGTGCCGGAAGCTTCTCATTACCTCCTGTTAATCAGACGTTGAGTCAGACAAACATGGAGATGGTTTAGTGAACCAAAGGACAATAACACCTGTTGTGATGCTGTTACCAGTATAGCTTTTTCCTCCTGAGCTCCTAAAACCCTTCATGACTTTAAGTGCATTCACCTGTCTGCTCCAGTGAGCTTTCCTGCCTCCAATTAGACCATAAAAGGTCGAGTGCAAACATCTCCAGCCCTGCACACGTTAAACGATGTAAGCTGCCTGTTTAGGTGAGCAATGTGATGAAAGCAGTAACACCCAGGTAGAAAAGTGTCTGTTTTATGCAGCGGACAGCAGGAGAGATTAGCCACAGACTAAACAAACAGCAGCACTCTGATGATCGACAGATCAGTCATCTTCTAGTTGGGTCTGGATGCCTTCTGGACCCAACAGGAACGGATTGGATCATCCTCTGTTTTCTCCCTTCTGGAGACATAAGACGTCCTCTTCCAAAGCTATCAGATGTTAAACGATTATCAGGATGTTAACCCTTCAGATGCCAGTTCTTTAACTTACTACATACTTTATGTTTTCTCCACCTTGTCACCTCAAACTTGTGTTTTTGTCATGTGGCAGCAGTGTGACACAGTGACTGTGTGTGCACCATGTGTTGTTTTTGTTTACTTTTTTATTTTTATTTTATGAAACCTTTATTTAACCAGGAGATTTGTCCGTTGAGATTAAAGCCCTCTTTTGGAAGGGAGTCCTGTCCAGGAGGATGATGTGGGGTTACAGACCATTAAAACCAGTTACACACGGTGGAAACCAGCTCCGTTAGTTTCCAGTCTTTCTGCAGCAGGTTCCAGTCAGAGCCAGGACTCAGAGCTGCAGAGGTAAAGGCAGCCATGTTCATGGAGGGTCAGTGAACCAATCAGAGGGTCTGATGAAGTGGGTCATGTTTGGGTCCATGAGGAGGCAGCAGTAACTAAACCCCTACTGAACATCACAGAATGAAGGGTTATTTTAGACCTTTCTATGGATTTAAACTGGTTTCAATGGAACATTTTTGTCCTCCAGTGACTTTAGAAGGAGGTCACTGGTAAAACTGGTCCTGACCAGAAACTAGTGGTGCATCATAGTTAATGTTTTGGCTAACTTTAAACATATTCAAGTCTGATTTTATGAACATCTCCCAACCATCCAACATGGATTTTATATAACGTCATTTAAAAAGAACATCCTGTGATGAAACGGGCACTTAAAGGGTCACAGTCCTGATCCTGGTGGAACGTTGGATTGTTGTGATCCGGACTGAAGCTGATCAACCATAAAGAACCAGAACCGTTAGGACTGGACGTGTCTGAGGCTCCAGATTGGAGTGGAAAACAAATGGAGAGGGGAGAAGAGCAGAAATGGACAAAAATGTCCAGAATGATGCATGATGGGTAAACATCTGGTCCCAGTTAAAGTCTCTCAAACTTTTATACAAACAGAATACCTGGAATCCCTTCTATCAGCCTGCTGTGTGTGTGTGTGTGTGTGTGTGTGTGTGTGTGTGTGTGTGTGTGTGTGTGTGTGTGTGTGTGTGTGTGTGTGTGTGTGTGTGTGTGTGTGTGTGTGTGTGTGTGTGTGTGTCAGCTGACCTTCCTATTCACTCTGTGGGTTTGTGTTTTTGTCATGTGGCAGCAGCAACACAGTGACTGTGCACCATGTGTTGTTTACATTTGTGTGTGTGCGTGTGTGTGTGTGTGTGTGTGTGTGTGTGTGTGTGTGTGTGTGTTCATCAGGACAACACTGCTGTCGTCTTCACTCCTCTTTCCTGTCCATCTCTATCCTGTTTCCTACCTGTGTGTGTTCTTCCTCCCTTTTCTGTTTGTGTTTAGGTTAGAGCGATATGGCCTAAAATATATATTGCAGTATAATATAATACAATATCATTTTTTATATATTATAATATAAAGCGCGCCAAGGAGTTGGGGTGGGGGTGTCCAGCACTGTGCTGCCTTGTTTTAAAGTCTCTCTTCTGGTCATTAATCTTTCACTAGCAGACAGACTTCTATAAACCTCTAACTGGTCTACCTGAGGTATTCCTTGGTTTCTCTCCAACAATCCACTCCGGTCAGAGGAGGAGGGAGCATGAAGAGGACGGAACCAGACAGGAATGGCAGCGCGTCCAGACCTGAACCGCTGCAGCCCAATAGATATCCTAAATAAACATTTTAATATATGACATCTATGTGCAGCGCCTCCCTCCTCCCGGGTCGTCACAAAGAGTGCCGTGTACAGTTTGTGAAAAAAGCAGGAGGGGGATTCGGCACTCGTCTCATTTGTCTGTGAGACGCTGCAGTGGTTCAAGTTCTGTTAACCCAATTCTGGTTCCGTCACCACGACGCAAAATCTTGGAAAAACCGGAAACAAGAGAATTGTTAAGAATGATTGATAAAGTTGGAGGTTAGGGCTGGGCGATATACCGAAAATTTATCGTTACCGAAATGTATGACTCTAACCGACGTCATTTTGCCCATGTCGGTAAATTCGGTATTTAAAAAAAATGAAAAGGCATGTACAGGTTGGCGCTGCTCATGTCCCTTAAGACGCACTACGTTCGAAGTTCGAAGGGGTGGAGTCACGTGACTCCACTCCATCCAGTCCGTAAAGAAGAGGGACAATGGTGCCCTGTTTCGGTTCCTGTCCGTCATTAATGAGAACTTGTGAGACAGCGATTCAACCTGATGAGCTGTCGCTGATGCTGCGCGCGTCACCTGCCTGAGGCATGTTGTGTGCGTGTTTCGGACGTGCTACGTGCTATGCGTGTTGCTGTCGCTGCGTGTTGCTGTCGCTGCGTGTTGCTGTCGCTGCGTGTTGCTGTCGCTGCGTGTTGCTGTCGCTGCGTGTTGCTGTCGCTGCGTGTTGCTGTCGCTGCGTGTTGCTGTCGCTGCGTGTTGCTGTCGCTGCGTGCGTCGGAGCCTCCGACTCGGGAGGGGCTCACCTGTACCGCAGCTGAACGAAGTGCGCCGTGTGTCAGAGAGGAGCAGCTGAGTGCGCGTGTGTGCGTGCGTGCTTGTGTGTGTGTGCGTGCCCACGTCGGATCATTAGAACCGGGACCGAGTGCTGCTGCCACTCAACAGAGTAGGCGATCCAGCTGGATTACGGTGGCTGAGTCAGCGGACCAGCAGGTCTAGTAGCAGTGGGGGGGTGAGGGGAGCTTATAGACTCATCCACTGAGTCTCACCCCCCCACCCCCCGTGTGGTTCTTTACTGTGATTTGCCGAATAGACGGAGATATTTAGTGTATGTATTTGTCCACTGTTTTACATTAGTTTAATAAATTGTTATAGTTATTAGTTATTTTATGTGGAAACACGTCTCTGTCTGCTGCTTCTGTAGAGGAGCCTTTTTAGGGGACATTAAACCTCCTGTAGCTTCAGCTCTAAAGGTCAGATAAAGAGAAGAGAGGTGAGGAGGGGAAAGAAAAAATGAGCAGCAGGTAGGGGAGGAAAAAATCTGAGAGGGAAGAAATAAAACCTGTTCTCCTCATCATAGTGATTCCAGAGGACAAAGTCAGGAGGACAAGGAGTGGTTAGAGTTTTTGCATCATTTATAAAACACTCAGCAGTTGGTTAAAGGTTTTCTTAATGAAGAATTTTGCAAAGAAAAGAAATGTGACTTCAGTCATTTGGGAACACTTTGGATTCAGCAAAGATGATGTTGAGCAAAAAAAATGTCAAATGTAAGCTTTGCAAAAAGTTACATATTGTATCCTTTACTTTTTATTTTGCCCAGTTAATCTTAACCACTAAAAGTACTTAGTATTTTCTGTCAGTGTCATGTTACAGTCCTTTAAAGTGGCAATAACATGACTGCAATCAAAAGGTTTAGGGGGAAATTACTATCAATACAACTCCAGAGGAAATATGCTGCCTGCCACAGCCCCATCCAATGAAAAATGTTATTTTTGGTAATTGGGGTAGTTATCGTCCATTTATCGTTATCGAGGTTAACTGGTCAATTTATCGTGATAATGATTTTAGGCCATATCGCCCAGCCCTATTGGAGGTGTACAATTCTGATGGAATAATCTGTTGGAACCTGCTCTAAGTCTCAGTTCCCGCCTGTAATTCATCGAGGTGCTCTACCATGGTAGGACGGTAGAGTCAGAATCTCTACCGCTGTAGGACGGTAGAGTCAGAATCTCTACCGCTGTAGGACGGTAGAGTCAGAATCTCTACCGCTGTAGGACGGTAGAGTCAGAATCTCTACCGCTGTAGGACGGTAGAGTCAGAATCTCTACCGCTGTAGGACGGTAGAGTCAGAATCTCTACCGTTTTAGGAAGGTAGAGTCAGAATCTCTACCGCTGTAGGACGGTAGAGTCAGAATCTCTACCGCGGTAGGACGGTAGAGTCAGAATCTCTACCGCGGTAGGACGGTAGAGTCAGTATCTCTACCTCTGTAGGACGGTAGAGTCAGGATCTCTACCTCTGTAGGACGGTAGAGTCAGGATCTCTACCGCTGTAGGAAGGTAGAGTCAGAATCTCTACCTCTGTAGGACGGTAGAGTCAGGATCTCTACCTCTGTAGGACGGTAGAGTCAGAATCTCTACCTCTGTAGGACGGTAGAGTCAGGATCTCTACCTCTGTAGGACGGTAGAGTCAGGATCTCTACCTCTGTAGGATGGTAGAGTCAAGATCTCTACCTCTGTAGGACGGTAGAGTCAGGATCTCTACCTCTGTAGGACGGTAGAGTCAAGATCTCTACCTCTGTAGGACGGTAGAGTCAGAATCTCTACCTCTGTAGGATGGT
Source organism: Callopanchax toddi (assembly GCA_006937965.1). Lineage (NCBI taxonomy): Eukaryota > Metazoa > Chordata > Actinopteri > Cyprinodontiformes > Nothobranchiidae > Callopanchax > Callopanchax toddi. Next base: position 185,474 of record SSNR01000538.1, read on the forward strand.
AGAGTCAAGATCTCTACCTCTGTAGGACGGTAGAGTCAGAATCTCTACCTCTGTAGGACGGTAGAGTCAGAATCTCTACCTCTGTAGGACGGTAGAGTCAGGATCTCTACCTCTGTAGGACGGTAGAGTCAGGATCTCTACCTCTGTAGGACGGTAGAGTCAGGATCTCTACCTCTGTAGGACGGTAGAGTCAGTATCTCTACCTCTGTAGGACGGTAGAGTCAGAATCTCTACCTCCGTAGGACGGTAGAGTCAGAATCTCTACCTCTGTAGGACGGTAGAGTCAGAATCTCTACCTCTGTAGGACGGTAGAGTCAGAATCTCTACCTCTGAAGGACGGTAGAGCCAGAATCTCTACCTCCGTAGGACGGTAGAGTCAGAATCTCTACCGCCGTAGGACGGTAGAGTCAGAATCTCTACCTCCGTAGGACGGTAGAGTCAGAATCTCTACCTCCGTAGGACGGTAGAGTCAGAATCTCTACCTCCGTAGGACGGTAGAGTCAGAATCTCTACCTCTGTAGGACGATAGAGTCAGAATCTCTACCTCCGTAGGACGGTAGAGTCAGAATCTCTACCTCCGTAGGACGGTAGAGTCAGAATCTCTACCTCCGTAGGACGGTAGAGTCAGAATCTCTACCTCCGTAGGACGGTAGAGTCAGAATCTCTACCTCCGTAGGACGGTAGAGTCAGAATCTCTACCTCCGTAGGACGGTAGAGTCAGAATCTCTACCTCTGTAGGATGATAGAGTCAGAATCTCTACCTCTGTAGGATGATAGAGTCAGAATCTCTACCTCTGTAGGATGATAGAGTCAGAATCTCTACCTCCGTAGGACGGTAGAGTCAGAATCTCTACCTCCGTAGGACGGTAGAGTCAGAATCTCTACCTCCGTAGGATGGTAGAGTCAGAATCTCTACCGCCGTAGGACGGTAGAGTCAGAATCTCTCAGCCACATCGTTTATACTGCCCACCTCTAGTTTAGATACGATTTTTTGATTTTGAACAGTAATGTTTAAAAAGGAAAGTGATTCTGTTTAGATGACATCACTTCTATCTAACATGGTTTTATAACCTACTAAACAGGAAGTATTTGTGCTTCCAAACCCTTCTTCTGTTCCTGAGTGGTTGACTCCTCTGGTCTTGTAGCCGGCTGAGCGTGGTGGTAGCCATGACGCCCCTCTCGTTGCTCATGAGGATATCACACTGTTGAAGCATCACCACGACCTGAACTGACTGAATCCACCAACACAGAATCTCCTTGTCCACACGTTGTCTCCTTTTATTTTCACACTTTTTTCCACACAGAATGTCAATGATTGCAAAGGAAGCGCGTTTATTTTAGTCGAGCATTCTCTTCTCACGTGAGCATCTCCTCACTTTTGTGTTTTTCTTCTTCTTCTTTTTCTTTGCAGCTCTGCATTCAGGAGCCAGACGTGTTGTGTATGTATGTACAGTGAGAGCAGTCGGGTCTCATCCAAACATCAGCTCAGTGTGAGAATGTGATTGGTGAGCTGTGAATGATTGAACCCTGTGATGTTGTCGTGTAGTTTGAGCAGGAGCTGAAAGCTTTAGTTATTGCCTATTTGGATGTTCCCTGAGTCCTGATCTGTAGGACTTTTTTTCCCCTCCTGTTAGGAATGTTCTCAGGCTAACCTGGTCAAAGGAAAACCTTAAACAGAGCCGATCTCCATCACGGTTTTAGTCACAGTGCAACCATTAACAAGCATTTGCTGCACCTGGAGTTTGTTCAAACTTCTGACATCAGTCACTTTCACTATGTCAGTGTTGGAAGTGTCCTAACGTGTGGGATTCTGATGTTTGTTATTAGAAGAAACCTTATTCTTCCTTCAGTTTCAGTTCTCTAGAAACCCCCTGACTGCACCATGTTTCTGTCTCCATCACCACAGACATGTTTTCACTCTTCTCTCTTTTTAGTTTGGAGGCTTAGTTCCAGGGTTGTTTCAGCTCACCCCTCTGGGTCAGCTGTGCTGAAGCTCTACCTAAACAAAGGGCCTTTGAGAGGAAAGCACCCACTGCACTGGGCAGCAGCTCTGATGCTCTGTTTGTACATGTTCTTCACACAAACACTTACTTGTGACTGTACTCTGTGGGATCAGCTGAAAACGGGAGCTGGAGCTCCGGCGATGGTCCTAATGATGAGGAACGTTCTGCTTGGCTTCTTCATCACAATCCAGAGCTTTAACCTTTTAACCATTTAACTGGTTAACATCTGGTAGAGCATTTTACTTCCTATAACTGGAGCGATTATGTATAATCCTTAAACTCATTCCAGTTACAGGAAATTTCAAGGACTTCATTAAAAATTCAAGCACTTCCAAAACCTTAAACACATCACATCTCAAGCACTTTTAGAGTTCTAGGCTCCCTGATTATAACCCTGATTACCTCAGATTAACAACAGAATACATTTCACAGCTTTTGTCCTGGTGTGGAAATGACAGGCTAGCAAATGACAGCCTGGTTTCTTCTTTTATACAGTAGGTAGAGCTGTAAGAGTCAGAGTACAGCACGAAGTCAGAACCCTGACTCAGGTCCTGTGTGACGACGGCCAGACGGGGTTTACTTTGGTTAACATGCTCTGAGTTAACATACTCTGAGTTAACATACTCTGAGTCAACATACTCTGAGTCAACATACTCCGAGTCAACATACTCCGAGTCAACATACTCCGAGTCAACATACTCCGAGTCAACATACTCCGAGTCAACATACTCCGAGTCAACATACTCCGAGTCAACATACTCCGAGTCAACATACTCTGAGTCAACATACTCCGAGTCAACATACTCCGAGTCAACGTACTCCGAGTCAACGTACTCCGAGTCAACGTACTCCGAGTCAACGTACTCCGAGTCAACGTACTCCGAGTCAACGTACTCCGAGTCAACGTACTCCGAGTCAACGTACTCCGAGTCAACGTACTCCGAGTCAACGTACTCCGAGTCAACGTACTCCGAGTCAACGTACTCCGAGTCAACGTACTCCGAGTCAACATACTCTGAGTCAACATACTCTGAGTCAACATACTCCGAGTCAACATACTCCGAGTCGACAGAGTCAACATACTCGGAGTCGACGTGCTCGGAGTCGACGTGCTCGGAGTCGACGTGCTCGGAGTCGACGTGCTCGGAGTCGACGTGCTCGGAGTCGACGTGCTCCGAGTCGACGTGCTCGGAGTCGACGTGCTCCGAGTCGACGTGCTCCGAGTCGACGTGCTCCGAGTCAACATACTCCGAGTCAACATACTCCGAGTCAACATACTCCGAGTCAACATACTCTGAGTCAACATACTCTGAGTCAACATACTCTGAGTCAACATACTCTGAGTTAACGTACTCCGAGTTAACGTACTCCGAGTTAACGTACTCCGAGTCAACGTACTCCGAGTCAACGTACTCCGAGTCAACGTACTCCGAGTCAACGTACTCCGAGTCAACATACTCCGAGTCAACGTACTCCGAGTCGACATACTCTGAGTCGACATACTCCGAGTCGACATACTCCGAGTCGACATACTCCGAGTCAACATACTCCGAGTCAACATACTCTGAGTCAACATACTCCGAGTCAACATACTCCGAGTCGACAGAGTCAACATACTCGGAGTCGACGTGCTCGGAGTCGACGTGCTCGGAGTCGACGTGCTCGGAGTCGACGTGCTCGGAGTCGACGTGCTCCGAGTCGACGTGCTCCGAGTCGACGTGCTCCGAGTCGACGTGCTCCGAGTCGATATACTCTGAGTTGACATACTTAGAGTTGACATGCTCTGAGTTAGTAGCTGTGCGATTCCGTCAACCATCAGGAGACTCGGACACTTTAACCTCTACTAGTCGTCATGGTGATGTTATGTTCATCCTGACGGACACACGGTGGTGCTTTGATTGTGATGTCTACCACCTGTGGAAGGGAGGGCTCAGTGTGTGTGTGTGTGTGTGTGTGTGAGAGATGCATGGCTGTGGTCTCTGGATGACTGGGTTCATGTCAGTTAACCTGAGGCAACACTTTCCTCAGCTCCCCTCCAGTCTGACGCTACATCAGAGAAGGTTGTGTTTTATTCTCTGATTCATGTCTCACTTTGACTTCTTGAAAGCCAGATTTGTTCCATGTTTTTAAAGAGCTGATTTCCTGTTGGCGTAGGCAGCAAACAGCCCGTGAGGGTGGGAGGAATCAGTCGTGGGGTTATGTTTAGAGATCAGGATTACTGGACAATTGAATTATTACACAATTTGCAAATGAAAGAAATGTTGTGAAACCATTGCGGCGGATGTTTGATCAGTGGAGTTTCAACCTGCAGAGAACAGTGGACTGTGTTGAGCCTACAGGCTGCTTCTGGTTTAGCTGTAGTCTAATTAGGAGGATCTCTGTGTTTCTGTATTTCAAGTCAACATGTGGTTTTTAAAGAAGTTCAAAATAAAATATATTTTTTCAGTTTTCAATGCAAAATCCCATGTACAGTATACAGTATAAAACCCCTAAATTATACATGTTCTTCAAAACTCTGTCACTAACTGGAACAAAGCATATCTCTCTCTCTCTCTGAGTGTGTGTGTGTGTGTGTGTGTGTGTGTGTGTGTGTGTGTGTGTGTGTGTGTGTGTGTGTGTGTGTGTGTGTGTGTGTGTGTGTGTGTGTGTGTGTGAGGGTGTTTGGAAGAATTACGGGGTAAAAACCAGCGTTAGTAACTTCCAGTGTTTAGTCATTTTCAGTTTCTGCTCCTGGATTTGACCGTTTGAGGTTCTGGTGCACGTTGTGATTTATGATAGGCCGTTTCCACTTTACAAAGCCGGTAAACGACTGAATCGCTTCCTTTTCTGTTAAAATAGTCCCAGACTTTTGAACCGCGAGTTCAGGTGGACTGATTTAAGTCGACTGCTTCACCCGTGCTGCCACTACTCACTGCCGCCATGTTTGTTTTGGAAGTGACGACGCATCGACGCACAGGTTTTGTGTCGACGTATTTTCGTCCCAGCCCTAGTTCTAACATAGTACAGCTATAAATATAATATGATGATTTTAAAAAATGACAGAAATCAATAAGGAGGTTCCCTCTCAGTTCTCTAAAAACCTCAGCCAATCAGACGCTTCAAACTAAAGCAGCTATTGGACAATCCGGCTGTCTGTCTCCTGAAGCGCCTCACTTCCTCACTGCTTGGATCCTCCATTAATGGAGCATTTTTCAGCAGAACATCCAGGAAGTGAGAGAAGGACAGAAACAGCTGTTAGCGCTTCAGTTTTAGGAGAAAACACCAGAGTCCCAAAAAGAAAAACACCTTTTCAGCTAGCAGGAAGCTAAAAACGTTTGGACGCAAAAAGAGGAGAAACCTGGAGGAACGTTAGCATAGCGCTTCAACAGCTGGTGTTTAGCTCTCTATTGTTACCGTGGTAATGAGCGGCCCCATGTCCGGGGGAGGCGGGGCCTAAGGATTCTACCTGATGGAGGGGTGGAGCTCTGAGACGTGTTTTGCTAGCGATACCTAGCTTGTTTGAAAGCTACACCGTGCAGCTTTAAGGTAGTGTTATGTTTTTTGTTCACTTCTCATTTTCTGTAGCAGCTAGGTGAACTACCGTAACTCTTAAACTGATATTTTCCCAGAAAGCAGGAACGAGTGTCCTAACTGAGTAGATGTGTCTTTATGATTGGGCTACAAATTAAAGGAACCTCTTGAACATGTGAGCTCATTCCTCTCTTCCTGTCTTCTCCTGTCCTCCTGAGAAGATGGAGATGATTTCATCTATTTTAAGCTGGCTGTGATTCTCATATGAGTGTTTATTTTAAGCTGTTTTTTCTTGTAGCAGACATTGTTGCTAGCCACGTGTCGATTCTCCCTCTGTTCATTGTTCCTGCTCTGATTCTGTCTGGATACTTGGTCCACACAGAACTATTTAAAGACCAGCCAGAGTCTGACATAAGACCACACGCCTTCGAGAAGCTAGTGCATTTGTTCTCTCATTAGTAAAACAGAGAGACTAGATGCTACATTGTTTTGAATAAACCTCAGCCTGCAGAAAGCATTGAGTAATGTTTATATTCTAGGGAGATGCCTGTTTTCACAGGTTTATGACAGAAGATTTTAGGGTCTCGACCTTTTACGCTAAATACACATCAGTTAGGCTTGGGCGGTATTATGGTAATACTGTATACAGCCGGTATTGAGAAATATCAACGGTATCAGTTTCAATACAGTCATGAAAAAAATGCACGTTCAGCGCTGGACTGCCGGTGAGCTGATGGTAACTCTGGGCCGGTCTGGGGCGCTCGCACAGCCCGCTATCCGAGGGGCTCGTTTTAATCAGCACTACCTTGTTACTGCTTGAGCTCCTATATATATCTCCTATTTATATCTGTTCACGCTGGAGGACGGAGGCAGGAACAGGTGAGGTAAGACCAAAGAGCTTTATTGTAGGATGAACTCAGGAGACGGGACACATGAGGCTGGGCAAACAACACAAGGAACTGACGAGGAGTGACTGAACCAAACGACATCTATAGAGAGGAGCTAATCAAGGAGACGAGATACACCTGGAGGGGATTAGTGTAGGACACAGGAGGAGGAACACAGGCAGGAACTGGACACTAGGGGGCAGAACATGACAGATATGTGCAGCATTTCAGCAAGACAGGATTTTTTTACTCCAATGTACCATGGCCCCTCCCAAAACATCCATTCTCCCCCCTCCTGCTTTCTATAGCCCCGCCTCTACACGCGTGCACTCACGTCCACACGATGCGTCACGCCGGTCTCCGGTCATAGACCTTCTGTCGTGGCTCTCATTTAGCTCTGACTTCTCCATGACGGCTGAGACTGTAAACAGGAAGACACGGAGCATCCTGGGAGTGTGGCCCCCACCTCCACAGGTTTGAGTGAAGTGTGCGCACGTTGACTGACAGCTGACAATGTGTAAACTTGAATTCTATTGGCTGAAAAAGTTCACCTGTCAGAGATATCAAAGGGGTCTCTAGGAGGAAGGAGGTCTTCATCAGAATGACAGATGTTGTGGAACTCTACCGTAGATCATAGTTTAGACCTGAAATATCATTTAGAACATTTAGAAAACTTTGATACAGAGGAAAATAATCCAGATAGAGGGTTTAAAGCCTTACTCAGTATCAGGTAAACAATGTAGCTTTTAACGTTTTTTTAAAGCCTCTTAACAACGTTCCAACATAGTATAGCCATAAATATATTGTGGAGATTAAAAAAACCCAAAAGAAATCAATAAAGTAGTTGTCCCGCAGTTCTCTAAAAACTTCAGCCAATCCCATCGTTCTGACCGAACGATAGGATTGGACAATCCAGCTGTCTGTCTGCCGCATTTCCTCACTGCTTGGATTGGCATTAATCCTCCCGGACACATTTTGGGGCAGAACATCCCGGAAGTGAAAGTGAAAGTAGAAGTAGGACAGAGAGCCGGCGGGTGATTCCATTTTAAGATAAAAATACCAGAGTCCCCCCAAAAACAGCTTTTCAGCTAGCAGGAAACTAAAAACGTTTGGAGGTGAAAAGAGGAAAAGCTGGGGGAACGTTTCTACGGCTGGAGTTAGACTCTGCTTTGTCACCTTTACAAACCGTGGTCCCATGTCAGCGAGAGGCTGGCGTATGGATTTTACCCGACGGGAGGGGTGAGTTCACCGAGACGTGTTTCTGTAAACTAGCTAGGAGACCTGGTCTGTTTACCTGATACTGAGGATGGATTTAAAGACAAACTGAATCATCAGCAGGAACAGTTCTGATTCTTCCACCGTCTGATGAAGGTAGATGTCTTCTTGTCTCGGTCCACTTCACTTCTTCCACAGTGAAGCCGTGATCTCCTCATGTTGTATTTTTATAGCCAGAGTCTGACCACCCAGGAAGTTCTGCCCCCTCACTCAGTCAACATGCTTTTCACCACACTGGCCTTATTGTGGGGACCGTACAGTTTCTAGAAGACAGCACGAGGGTTAAATCTAATCTAATCAGTGTTCTATCAGCTGATTTGATCCAGGGGGTTGGAGATCTAGACTTTGACACATTGTTTAGGTAATAAAACCAGTGTGTTGATGAGTGCTGGGGACACATTATGTAGGAACAGCTTCCCAGATTGATGCCTCTCCAAGCTGACAAGATTAGAACTTTGAACCTGCTCAACATATACACAGGACTACACTTCTCCCCAAAGAGATGTGACAGACTAGCTGTCCATAACTATGATGTCACCAGTGTCTGAGGTCCTTCCTGTAGGTAAGTGATAGGACGACCCTTTAGGACACGTAGTGACCAAGTTGCTCTGAGATATTTTACATACTGTTAGACTATCGTACGTCTCCAGCAGGTAGGTTTTAGTTTTTCACCACTCAGATTCTACATTTGTGACCACATCATCAGTTTTTATGACCTCCTCCACACTGCCAGGTCTCAGCGGAGTCATGAACACCTAAAGGTGTTGCTGCTGAAGGCCGGCCCGCCGCCCTCAGCGCCACTGTACTCACTTCATGGCTCCTGACCAAACACAAAGACGCCATTATGGCTCTGCTCACTGAAATCAGCTCACATTCTCTCCTCTTCTTCCATCCTTTCACTCTCTTCCTCCTCCCACACACACATTCACACTCTCACCCACTTCTCAGGGATCTAATGTAAAGCTACATTTTCCGTTTCATTACCTCACTCTTTTTTATTTTGGAGTTAAGAAACGAAAAGGGGAAAAACCAGAGGAGGAGGGGTGTGAAAACAGAAGACACGGATGGAGGAGTCTAGTGTGTGTGTGTGTGTGTGTGTGTGTGTGTGTGTGTGTGTGTGTGTGTCAGTGTAATAATTAGCAGAGTAATTAGGTCTGGTCCCCAGCAACACCCCCACCTCCTTGTTCTTTGAAGTACCATCCTCCAGAATAGCCCTGGTGCACTTGAGAGGCATCCAGAGAAATGTGTGTGTGTGTGTGTGTGTGTGTGTGTGTGTGTGTGTGTGTGTGTGCGCGTGTGTGTGTGTGTGTGTGTGTGTGTGTGTGTGTGAGTGAGCACGAGGGAAGGCATGAGAGTGTTTTCTAATGCAGTCATGTTGTGTGTGTGTGAGCTGTTTCTGTTGTCGTCGCCGTTGGACTCTGTTGTGTGTGAGGCGTTGGATCTGTGTGCTGATTGGTTCATCAAGGCCAGTGTGACTTCCTCATGAAAAGTTTACTAATCACACACAGGTTAAATCATCCTCAGTATCAGGTAAACAGACCAGGTCTCCTAGCTATTTTACAGAAACACGTCTCGGTGAACTCACCCCTCCCGTCGGGTAAAATCCATACGCCAGCCTCCCGCCGACATAGGACCATGGTTTGTAAAGGTGACAAAGCAGAGTCTAACTCCAGCCGTAGAAACGTTCCCCCAGCTTTTCCTCTTTTCACCTCCAAACGTTTTTAGTTTCCTGCTAGCTGAAAAGCTGTTTTTGGGGGGACTCTGGTATTTTGATCTTAAAATGGAATCACCCGCCGGCTCTCTGTCCTACTTCTACTTTCACTTTCACTTCCGGGATGTTCTGCCCCAAAATGTGTCCGGGAGGATTAATGCCAATCCAAGCAGTGAGGAAATGCGGCAGACAGACAGCTGGATTGTCCAATCCTATCGTTCGGTCCAAACGATAGGATTGGCTGAAGTTTTTAGAGAACTGCGGGACAACTACTTTATTGATTTCTTTTGTTTTTTTTAAATCTCCACAATATATTTATGGCTATACTACGTTGGAACGTTGTTAAGAGGCTTTATAAAAAACGTTGAAGCTCCATTGTTTACCTGATACTGAGTAAGGCTTTAACTATGTCCCCGCTGGAGCATTTTGTTGAGCGAATGGTTAAAGCTGCACTGTGTAACCTTCAGACCATCTAGGTCTCACTAGCTCTTTTACACCAACACGTCTCAGAGCCCCCCCCCCCAGGTAGAATCCAGTCTTTTATTTATTCATCAACAGTCTTGTTTATCTTGATTTGTGTGGGATTTGTTTGGGTGTGATCTTGTGACCCTGAGTCATGAAGAGAGCTCTGCTCTGCCTTGTCATGGCTGACATATAGGTTTAGAGGTGTGTGTGTGTGTGTGTGTGTGTGTGTGTGTGTGTGTGTGTGCACCGACAGATGGTGCCTCATGAGACTGAGAGGAGCGAACAACCTTGAGCGTGAAGGCGGAGGACGGGACAGCAGGGGTCAGACTGATCTGACGTTCTCCTCCGTCACTCAGAGCTGGTTAAAGTCTCCTGATGAAACGTGTTGATACTCATCCTTTATTCATGTTTTCTTCATTCT
>SSNR01000538.1:195755-219512 GCA_006937965.1 Callopanchax toddi
AAGGACAGATAAAAAATGGGGATGTCAGTTCTCCCTCAGTGCCTCTCTCTGCTGCCAGTCTGCTTATAAAATCCACCCCCATCACACACACACACACACACACACACACACACACACACACACACACACACACACACACACACACACACACACACACACACACACACACACACACGTCACATGAGTCTCTTTGTTTTGGTTTGCTGCGAAGATAAAACCCAGCTCTGTTACACCCCTCTGTTTGGGGAGACAAAGAACCCTTATCTCATAGACGTGTGTGTGTGTGTGTGTGTGTGTGTGTGTGTGTGTGTGTGTGTGTGTGTGTGNAGTTACTAATCACACACAGGTTAAATCATCCTCAGTATCAGGTAAACAGACCAGGTCTCCTAGCTATTTTACAGAAACACGTCTCGGTGAACTCACCCCTCCCGTCGGGTAAAATCCATACGCCAGCCTCCCGCCGACATAGGACCATGGTTTGTAAAGGTGACAAAGCAGAGTCTAACTCCAGCCGTAGAAACGTTCCCCCAGCTTTTCCTCTTTTCACCTCCAAACGTTTTTAGTTTCCTGCTAGCTGAAAAGCTGTTTTTGGGGGGACTCTGGTATTTTGATCTTAAAATGGAATCACCCGCCGGCTCTCTGTCCTACTTCTACTTTCACTTTCACTTCCGGGATGTTCTGCCCCAAAATGTGTCCGGGAGGATTAATGCCAATCCAAGCAGTGAGGAAATGCGGCAGACAGACAGCTGGATTGTCCAATCCTATCGTTCGGTCCAAACGATAGGATTGGCTGAAGTTTTTAGAGAACTGCGGGACAACTACTTTATTGATTTCTTTTGTTTTTTTTAAATCTCCACAATATATTTATGGCTATACTACGTTGGAACGTTGTTAAGAGGCTTTATAAAAAACGTTGAAGCTCCATTGTTTACCTGATACTGAGTAAGGCTTTAACTATGTCCCCGCTGGAGCATTTTGTTGAGCGAATGGTTAAAGCTGCACTGTGTAACCTTCAGACCATCTAGGTCTCACTAGCTCTTTTACACCAACACGTCTCAGAGCCCCCCCCCCCAGGTAGAATCCAGTCTTTTATTTATTCATCAACAGTCTTGTTTATCTTGATTTGTGTGGGATTTGTTTGGGTGTGATCTTGTGACCCTGAGTCATGAAGAGAGCTCTGCTCTGCCTTGTCATGGCTGACATATAGGTTTAGAGGTGTGTGTGTGTGTGTGTGTGTGTGTGTGTGTGTGTGTGTGTGCACCGACAGATGGTGCCTCATGAGACTGAGAGGAGCGAACAACCTTGAGCGTGAAGGCGGAGGACGGGACAGCAGGGGTCAGACTGATCTGACGTTCTCCTCCGTCACTCAGAGCTGGTTAAAGTCTCCTGATGAAACGTGTTGATACTCATCCTTTATTCATGTTTTCTTCATTCTTTATTCAGACTCTGTTCAGGCATTTGTAGGATACATGAATATTGGATTAAAAGCAGCCATACGTTATTCATGAGCCTCGTGTACACCCCCCTGTACTGTACACACACAACCTGAAGTCTTGTCTTTGTTTATTGGTGCGCTGAGCTGAGCTGAGGTGTGTTCCTGTTTGTGCCCTCAGGCTGCCCCACTATGGAGAAGATGAAGAGGATAAAGAAGCGTCTGTCGTTAACACTCCGCCCCAGTCTGACCATCGATGAGTCTCTGTCTGAACTGGCTGAGCAGATGACCATAGAGGACGGCGGCACCAAGGACAATGGTGAGGGCTCACCAAAGAGCCCAGGGTTCATCCTGAGTCTCTGGAGGTGTTTTCACAACGAGAACTCTTTATTCTTCAGATACATTTAAAATAACTCTGGGTTCAGTGGAATATCTAAACATGATCAGTAGAAAACGTGTCTATTTATTCTATATACAGGAAGTAGTCCTCTGACTGAAGTTATTTAGCCTGAGACTGTTTAGAGTCAGGTTTATTACCAGGTCAGCTGTTACATTGACGAGGAATTTGTTTTGGTGTTAGGTGCAGAAGACAAGAAAACAAACATTTACAGGAATACAATAATAAGTAAAAAATCAACAAAACATTAGTCTTAGTAACCAAAAAATAACTGAGCGTCTGTACAGGCTGCAGGAGAGTGAACAGTGAGCTAACAGGCTGGATGTTGATTAAGAAAACTAGTTAAACGGGACAGTTAGCGCTCAGTGTTTTTATCTTTGTCGGTGAGGAGGGATCACCCAGCTGCAGCTGAACAAACTGTTCCTGCGTCGTGTGGTTTTGGTTTTGATGGATCTCAGCCTCCTCCCAGAAGGAAGAGGTTCAAGCAGAGTGTGTCCAGGGTGGGAAGGCTCAGCCACAATCTTTCTTGCCCTCTTTGTGGTTCCTGAGGTGTGCAGGGCCTTTAGGGAGGGTAGGTTGCGGCCGATCACCTTTTCTGCTGATCGGATGATGCGTTGGAGCCTCGTTCTGTCCCTGACAGGGGCAGCAGGTACCAGACGGAGACGGATGAGGAGAGGATGGACTCGATGGACGCTGTGTAGAAGTGTACCAACATGTCTTTTGGCAGGCTTAGCTTTTTCAGCTGCCGCAAGAGAACATCCTCTGTTGTGCTTTTTTCATGAGGGAGGTTATGTTGGTCCCCCATTTGAGGTTTTGGGAGATGATGGTACCCAGGAAGCGGTACGATTCCACAGTGTCTACCAGGGTGTCACTGATGAAGATGGGGTAGGTGGGCCCGAGTTCTTCCTGAAGTCCCTGATTATCTCCACTGTTTTGACCGTGTTTAACTCCAGGTTGTTCAGTCTGCACCAGGCTGTCGATCTAAAATAGCACTCCCCGTAGGACACCAAGCTGCTCTGAGATATTTTACATACAGTAACTGTCAGCGTGTTAGACTATCGTATAGTTTAGTTTATGTTTCTGCTGCAGCAAAATACAAAATAGCGTAGTAATTCAGCCAAACCTCAGCAACAACAACGTGATTGGTATCGGACCGGTACTCGGTATCGACTAATGCCTATACCCCAGGTATCGAAATTGGTATCGGACAGGAAAAACTGGAATCAGAACCTCCCTAGATAGAAGACCTCCTCACATCGACCCTGGACACTTTGAATGTGTCTGTGTGTGAGTCAGGAGCTGTAGGGAGCTCCTCAAGTCCCTCTGCATCACTTATGTAACAGCAGCTACTGGAACACACACACACACACACACACACACACACACACACACACACACACACACACACACACACACACACACACACACACACACACACACACACACACACAGTCTGGTCTCCATGCCTTCAGGGGACATTATGTTCACTGACATCAGTCTCATGAAGATAAACGGTGACTACCTACTAACTTAACCAAACTCCTAATCTCCTAACAGAAAACACGTTTTTAGTTACTTTATGTAACTGGACTTGGTGCCTCAGCAGGAGGAGCAGGTCCTCCTGAACACCAGTAATATCCTCCCACTCACACACACACACACACACACACACAGAAAGCAGCTTTCTATAAGGAGCAGAACTCAGCCAAACACACTCCTAGTTATGTAACGCTCTGCTGGTCCAGCTCCCAGCAGAGCGTCTAACGAGCTGCCGGCTGCCACCTGTAACTGACAGCCTTCAGAATAAATGGACTCACATCCTTCTTCACACTGAGCCTCAGAGCTGATGCCTTTATCAGAATGACTCACAGCGTCAGTTGGTGGATCCACACCAACCAGAAGCACCGATGGAGGTCAGAGGTCAGAACCATTCTGTTTGTGTGAAACATTCAGTGACTCACTTGAAGTTTGCTCTGGCTCTTCTGACCCTCAGCTCTCAGTGATGGGATTCATCTAAAGAACGGACTCCTGGAAACCAGAACTGATCCAGATCAATGCTGTTTACATCCACAAGACTCGATGTCTGTTTCAGTGCCTCCATTTGTCACACTGTGAAGTTCAGCGTTCCTCCTACAACATGAGCTCTGGTTTGAACAACCAGCGGCTAGTCCCCAGTCACCCTGCTGGTGCTGCTCAGACCCCAGTTCCTCTTCAGAACCTCCTTAATTCTTCATGTCATGGATCCAGCAAGCTGTTGGAAATGTTCCTCAGAGGTTCTGGTCCAGAGCAACATGACATCATCACTCTGCTCCATCCATCCTCCACATCCCAAAGGTTCTGGACTGGACTGAGACCTGGTGACTGTGGAGGTCCCTGGAGTCCAGTCCACTCATCATCATGTTCTAGAAAGCAGTTAGAGAAGATCTGAGACCTGGAGCATCATCCTGATCAGAGGATGGGATGGACATGGTCAGCTACAAGACTCAGGTAGGCTGTGGAGGTCAGACCAGGACCAGGTGGGACTAAAGGACCCAACGTGGGACAAGAAGGTCTCCCTCAACCATCACACCACCACCATCACACTGAACCACTGATACAGGATGGACCCAGCTTCCATGAAGACACCAGATCCAACCAAGGACTCGGACTAGGGATTATAAGCACTACTTACTGGTTATATTTATTTATACAAGTTTCTCAAACATGATTCTGTGGGACTGTTACCTAAACTAAGAGCTGTAGTGGAATCAGCACCAGTTACACACGTTGAAGAAACACCAAGAGTGGCAGCAGAAGAAGAGTTGGACCAAAGTGTGAGTCTACAGCAGGTCCGTCCTTCATACACAGACATGGCTGCTCTTGATGTTTTTGATGTGGACGCTGGACAAAACCAACCCGCCTGGAGACATTTCTTCTGACAGGTAAACCCGTGGGTTCTATCGTTGTGATGATGTCATCGTCTGATGGCCGCTCCACTGAGCAGCCCTTACTGTCACCTCAGGTTACACTACATCAAGATTGTTCATAAGACTTGAGTCCCAAAACCACAAGTCGAGTCGAGTCTTTAGAGCGGGAGTCCCCTTTAAGTCGTGAGTATTTTTACAAGTTAAGTCCAAGTCTCAGACTAGAGAGTCCTTCTGTGGGATGACCTTATTTCAGTCCAAGGTCTACAGTGTTAGAGAACGGTGGTGGACATCATGAATGTGCCTTTTCATAATGACTGCTGGTTAACCTGAGGTCATCCTGTTGTGTACTGTGAACATGTTTCACAGCACAGAAGGTGGGATGAGTCTTTTTGTTGCTTTAGTCATTTTATTAAAGCAGAATGTCTTTATTGTGTTTTCAGAGCCCTTCATGAGGAATGGCCGGCCCCCCACCTCCCACAGCATGCACTCCTTTCTGCACCAGTACACCGGCTCCTTTAAGAAGCCGCCCTTACGTCGGCCGCACAGCGTCATCGGTGGAAGCCTCGGGTCCTTCATGGCCATGCCGCGCAACGGCAGCCGCCTGGGTGAGCCTCACATTTACTCACAAACACAACACGCACACCCGAGTGGAAGGAGAGCAGATGGCATTGGTCCTTGACAGGAAGCATGTCATGATCCTGAGATTTCCCCCTCCCGCCTCACATTCACAGAATGACTCGGCGTCATTCCCATGAGCCAGCTCGTCTGTTCGCCCTCGGCCTGGGCGTTTGGTCACTGGTGTGACAGCTGGATGTGGGAATCAGTCAAACGTGACACCGCGTCCTGTCAGAGCAGATTCATCGTAGCTGAATCGTCTCACCCCGGAAACGAGACGATGAGAAGATTCAAAGCAGTAGGGGGTCAGGAGAGTCCAGGCTGACGAGATGGTTCAAATATCATGGGTATTTATATTTACCAGCTTTAAATGTGTGGCTCCGAGACACAACCATGACATCAACATCTACAACTACTGAGAAGTGGATCCAAAAAGACTAAATATGGTCTAGGTCAGAACTCACTCACTGAGTAGATCTACGTAACCATCCAGCAGTCTGACAGATCAGAACATTCCAGACGTTTTAACACACTGTGGTTGGTGTTTTCATAACAAATACATGAAATACTACAGAGAAGTACTGAGATGTACTAGAGAAAAGCTCTTAATTATGTCGTTTTACCTGAAGATCCTCTCTCAATCTCCAAAAACCAACATTCCACTCCAGAAACAGCAGGGTTCCTTAAAAAGTCTTAAAAGCATTGAATTTATGAATTTGGAAATAATACCTTAAAAAGTCTTGAATTTTGGTATCTGGGTCTTAAAACGTGTGCTGCATGTAGGGCTGGGTACCGACACTTGGTACCGTTAAAATATCTATTTTTCAAACAAATGAGGTCTGATTTGGTTATCTGTAGAGTCTGGATACGAGGCTCTGTCCATGTGGAGGTCATGAGATTCAAACCCAAACTTTAAGGAGTTCCCAGTTCAAATCCAGTTTCATTTCAGTGGAGATGCAGGTGGTAACCGTAGCAACAGGAATCACGTGATACTCTGATGATGGAGCACAACAACACTGGTTATTTAGTGACTTTATGCATCATCACGCCTCGTCGACTGGGCCGATAACCAGGCTGTGCTCCTTTGTCTGTTAGCAGCAGATTTTATTTATCAGTCCCAATCCTCTACAGTAGATCCAGTTCCAGATTACTGACACACATACTGTACTTCCTGTTAGTAAACCTCCTCCAGCTCAGTTAGTTTTACACTAATTAACCGTTTCATATTGTCATCTTTAATGTATGAATGTAAAATAATCATTTTAGTGATAATGTTGGTTAATGATCTTTCAGAATGTTGTTAGCTGTTTGACTTGTATCCAGTGAAACGCCGACATGTTGGATTTCCTTCACGATGAAGATGGAGTTCATTGTTTTTAATACATTGTCTCAAACTCGTGAATTGTTTGCAGCCTTGCATTTTTCACCAATCGCCTTAGTGTTTGCTGTATTTTGCCCTCTTCTCGGACCAATCACTGCAGCTTGTTTTGAGTTTGGACCAATCCCTGTAGCCTCGAGCTGTGTTTACTTCTGGTCTGAACCTGCAGCCCGTACACATTGGTGACGCTAAACGGTCAGTTCCCATCAGATATTACAGCTAAAATACACTCGTCAGTTTCCCAAAGTACACAAAGCGGTGGAAAGCTGCTCTGCACCAACACAATGTTGTGATGGAAAATAGGCAAAAATCGTTGCTTTACAAGAACGTTTCAACCACAGAACACACGAGGAGACTGTCTGAAGAGGATGGAAATTCAAAGAGTGAAAGAAATCACATTTCTAGGAGTCGTGTTCGATGAAGATCTGACCTAGAAGTCACATACAGGTTATATGAAAGGAAACATTACCTAACCCGTAGCTGTATTACCTCAGGTCTGGTTTTGACTGAATAGTTCACATTATTTAACTCACTGATTGGACCATACTTAACTTATTGTTAGAAATCTGGAGATCCACATACACACCCTGTTTATTCTACAGAACAGAGCGCTGAGAATCATTAAATATACGTACATCAACCCCCTTATTTATCAAATATAAAATAATTACTTTAATCATTTAGTGGATTGGAAAATATTACAAACAATATACAAAGCTAGTACAAATACTTTACAAACTCATATTCAGAAGATGTTTGAAGTGAGAGAAAGTAGTTGTTTGTTAGAAGGAACTGAAGTCTTTAATAAACCCAGATTTAGAACCAGAGTGAAGGAAATGAGTATTTCAGTAAATGTGTGAAATTATGAAACAACCATAACATGAAAATAAAAGAATCAAAGTTTCTTTGTGTGTTTAAGAGATGCTTTAAGGACACAGGAGGAATCTGGTCAACGATGGAGCTTAAAACGTTTTTATTCCTCTTAACAACGTTCTAACATAGTATAGCTATAAATTACGGAGCCCGTCTCATGACATGGTGGAAGAATTAGTATTTCGTGGGACTCGGGCTGGACTCCATGCACAGCAGGGCAGCACTGGTCAGCTGTGGCTGCACGTATTATTGCGGGGATGCAGCTCTTTGTCTGCACCCTGATAGAAGAATTACTGGGGACATTCCAGTGATTTCTGGGAGATATTGGACTCTGGTTTTATGTTTAAAATACCGTGTGCCCTTTATCATTCAGCTCTACTTTAAAAGTGCCATGATTTGTGTGCAGGTGTGACAGAGTGGATGTTAATAAGGAGCACTAAGGCTCATGTTAACCCAAGGAGACAGGACCAAGGATGTTTAAAATAATGGGTTTATTTACAAATAAAACAAAACAGTCATAAGCCCCAACCAAACAGTGGGGATCCACCAGCAGGGGGCGGAACCCTGCAGGGCAGCAGACCACAGACCTGAGGGAGCACCACACCACACCCACCCTAGGTACTGCTCCAGCTGCTGCCTCTGCAGAGGGCCCGGCTCCACCTCCTCCTGGCGAGCTCCACTGAAAGAAATGGTTAATGACACCTTGTTAGTCCCTCTCTCCCGACTGTTCCCCAAACACACACACACACACCACACACCCTCACGAGCACCGTCCCACGGCTCCATAGAGTCCTGCAGTCCAGAAGCTGACCTGCCGTGGTCCAGCTGACCTGTCAGCTGCTACTGGACTGGACTGATCCGGCGGCAAGCGGAGTCCCAATCAATGTCTGAGAGGCTGGAGGTTGCAGCGCTGCTCCACTGAGCTGGAGACGAAAGTCCCCACAGGCAAAAGAGCAGCGTCCTGGCGCGACCAGGGCGGTCACTCCCTGGGCTGCTGGCTCACACCTGTGGCACATAATGGTGTTATCACACTGAGGGACGAAAAACAGCACACACGTACGTACACACACACACACTCACCAGCCAACGCCATCTCTACCCACCCCCCTGCTAGAGGAGATGGCAACCAAGTGCCTGACAACCTCCCGCTGCTGCACTAGCAGCCGATCCCAGGCACACAGGACCTGTCAGTCCACCAGCACACCTTGGCAGGGCTTTGATCCAACCTGCTGGCCTTATAGAAATCAGTAAAACAGCTACAGGTGTGGCATATAAAATCATGCTCATCCTGCCACACAGGGCTGCGCGTCCTGCAGAAACACCAGTTTACCACTCCACGCAACAAAACGTCTGGTAGAAAGTTTGAAAGTTGTGTAACAAGTCATACAGCTCACGACAAAGTGACAAAGAGGTAAAAATGACAAGAACTGATTAGAAAAGGCACTCAAACATCAGTGGGTAGATCGTTACCACGGCTGGTGCAGATGGATGAGGGACTGCGGGATAATATCATCAATACTATTCCGTTCCCACAAAGTAGTAATTTGTGGGAACGAAATATGTTTAACGTTCGCACGAATTATTATTTCGTGGGAACGAATTATTATTTCGTGCACACGAAATACTAATTCTTCCACCATGTCATGAGACGGGCTCCGTAATAAATAGACTGTGGAGATTTAAAAACCCTGAAATCAATCAATCAGGTGGTTCCTCTCAGTTCTCTAAAAACCTCAGCCAATCAGACGCTTCAGACTAAAGCAGCTATTGGACAATCCGGCTGTCTGTCTCCTGAAGCGCCTCGCTTCCTCACTGCTTGGATCCTCCATTAATGCTGCTGGAGCATTTTTCAGCAGAACATCCAGGAAGTGAGAGAAGGACAGAAACAGCTGTTAGCGCTTCAGTTTGAGGAGAAACACCAGAGTCCCTAAAAGAAAAACAGCTTTTCAGCTAGCAGGAAGCTAAAAACGTTTAGACATAGAAAGAGGAGAAACCAGAGGAAACGTTAGCATAGCGCTTCAATGGCTGGTGTTTAGCTCTCTATTGTTACTGAGGCAATGTGTGGTCCCATGTCCGGGGGAGGCGGGGCCTAAGGATTCTACCTGATGGAGGGGTGGAGCTCTGAGACGTGTTTGTGTAAAAGAGCTAGCCTAGGATAACCCTAGCTTGTTTGAAGATTACATAGTGAACCTTTAAATCAAGAGTGTAGATGGAAGAATTGTGAAAATGTCAATTAAGTAGCTGTAATTATTTAGGAAATGTAGAACAGGAATGTGATTAAAATGTGTTTGTATGAAAGTTCCAGTAGGAATGAAAGATTAAGGCCTTTATTTAGTAAATGTCAGATTACATAGACCCCTTGATTGTTATTGTTTTCATCCGGCCGGGTACTAGCACACATGAGCACAGTGCATCTCCAGCCGTTATCCAGAGCTCCGATTGAAGCTAACTAAAGAAAACTAGGGTTAGATATTACTATTGTACAGTAGGTCATCCAACACATCTTTGTGTAGTTGATCAGAGAATATACATCTTAAAGCTAACGGTGTTTAGCACAAAGCTATGAAAGAGTTCTATAGGAAAAAGCTCAGTCCCCAGTGGTACGATGCTCTGAAAGGTTGTCTGAGACAGCGGGGGGGTGATGGTGATGTAGGAGGTCACAGAGGTCACATGTCAAGCGGTCTGTAGGATATTATCTTCTCTCTGCTCCTTGTCATTCAGCTTTGTATTATTATTATTATTATTATTATGATGCAGTATCTTTTGTTTGGTTTTAGTTTTTGAATGAAATGTTTTAGTTCTTCCCATGCTGTCATAAACCTTAAAACAACACGTTTAACTGAGGCTTTTCCACACGTCCAAACACACATTCCTAGAGTCGTCACAGACTCTTGAGGAACACTAGATGACCCACTGAGACCCTGTCCCAGATAGAAGGACTCGGATCTAGAAGCAGGACGGTTAAGTAGGACATTGTCTGTGTGCTCATATCGCAGATCATCATTACTGAAGAAAAAACATCTGTAAGTTGAAGAGAAATGAGGGATAAAAATAGTAAAAGAATACACAAGTTAAAGTGTAGAGAGGTGTAGGCCCAGTGGTGGAAGGTGTCATTAAAGGAATACGACTTTAGAGAGGGGGGGGGGTCAGTGGAAGGGCTGAGCAGATGAAGTCAGACACCAGACAGGAGGAGGAGACCCAGACGTTAGAGGGAGCAGGTTCTGGATAGGCTCTCCTTGACTCCTCCCTTCAGCTCCTCCTCTGTGAATGTCTCTGTTCAACCAATCCCACACTCTATAGTCCATGGGATCGCGGTTCTGACTTTATGGAGCTGCTCATCCTTTGTTCTGGATGGAGGAACCTCATCCTCCAGGTGGCGCTGTGTCTCTGCAGCGTGTATGAGATGATGTTCCATCTCGGTGATTATAAAGTCATTTAACAGGAACGACAAAATCCACAAACACAACAAAGAGAATTAAAGATATGAAATCAAGGTTATCAGGGAAAATGTGGAACACCTGTCAGCTGAGACCAAACAGTCATATTAGAGGGTTCTAGATCTACCTGGACCACCTGATTCATCATTTACACCAGTTCTTTCTCCTTCTGTTTCTTCAGTGAGACACTTTGTAATAGAATGAGTCGAAGAGGAAAATGTTCACATCGAAATCAGGAATCAGCATCACCAAGAGTTGTTAAGGATTTGATCCAATCAATCAAGATGCTTGCAGATAGGAGCATCTCCACCAAGAGCAGCGCGTCACACTGGAGGACAGAGGAGGTGCTGACACTGATGACAGAGAGCTGCTCCACCCTGGCTACTCATTAACTCTGTGTGTGTGTGTGTGTGTGTGTGTGTGTGTGTGTGTGGGGGGGGGGGGGGGGGGGGGGGGGGGGGGGGGTAGTTTTACTGCCTGGGACTAAACGGAGGGTTCTGGGTTCTGACAGGAACATTTGAGCATGAGGCCATTCTGTTTGTCTCAGCTGATTTACTGTATGCAGTGCATGGGGTTCGTACTGTAGATAGTCGTAAGCCTGATAGAAGCCACTTCAGAATGACCCTGATGGCCCTAAGCCTGCCTAAACAAAGATGTGTTTTGTTTTTCTTGTTGCAGATATTGTTCATGAGAACCTGAAGATGGGGTCTGATGGGGAAAGCGACCAGGCGTCAGGGACGTCCTCGGATGAGGTTCAATCCCCCACCGGAGTCTGTCTGAGGAACAGAATTCACAGGCGAATCTCCATGGAGGTGAGACGCTCCTTCACACACTGAGCAGTGATGGGTAGAACATCCCACTCACGTTGCCCCGCCCCCTCTCCCCAGCTGAGTGGGGGGTGTGAGGTGTTTCACTAATGGGTTCAGTTACTGGATGTTGTGATACTGGTGGCAGCAGAGGAGCCCTGAAGGGGCTGGTAAAGAACTCTTCTCATGTCCGCTGTCTGAGCTGAGACGCTGTCTGGAAACATGTTTTAAATACCGTATTTGCCCGAATATAGGACGACCCTGATTATAAGACGACCCCCCTTTTCAAGACTAATTCTCAGAAAAAAAGACTAAATTCACTTTTTAAAGAAACAATTTTTATAGAAATTTTGAGAAAATTTAACTAATGCTACTAATAATTCCAGACTGCTTTAATATTTGCTTATTAACAGTGGTGCACACAACTAGTCCACCAGTCCACTGTACTGATCTCTCTGCCCAACGCAGCTTTACTGACAGGAGCTTTCACGGTCAGATTGTGCAGCTCCGCGATCATCAGACACTGATGAACTTCACATCCAGTTGTGGAGCTGAGATGGAGTTTTCATGTAGGGGAAGCTTGTTTACACACACACACACACACACACACACACACACACACAGCTGCGCCATGAACGAACAGACACACAAACCGGCTGTTGCGCCATGATCGCGCGCACACACAAATCCGCTGTTGCACCATGATCGCGCGCGCACACAAACCCACTGTTGCACCATGATCGCGCACACACACAAACCCGCTGTTGCACCATGATCGCGCACACACACAAACCCGCTGTTGCACCATGATCGCGCAGACACACAAACCCGCTGTTGCACCATGATCGCGCAGACACACAAACCCGCTGTTGCACCATGATCGCGCGCGCACACAAATCCGCTGTTGCGCCATGATCGCGCGCGCACACAAATCCGCTGTTGCACCATGATCGCGCGCACACACAAATCCGCTGTTGCACCATGATCGCGCGCACACACAAATCCGCTGTTGCACCATGATCGCGCAGACACACAAATCCGCTGTTGCACCATGATCGCGCGCGCACACAAACCCGCTGTTGCGCCATGATCGCGCAGACACACAAACCCGCTGTTGCACCATGATCGCGCAGACACACAAACCCGCTGTTGCGCCATGATCGCGCGCGCACACAAATCCGCTGTTGCACCATGATCGCGCACACACACAAACCCGCTGTTGCGCCATGAGCGCGCGCGCACACACAAACCCACTGTTGCGCCATTATTGCGCAGACACACACACAAACCCGCTTTTGCGCCATGATCATGCAGACACACAAATCCCCGGTTGCGCCATGATCGCGCGCGCACACAAATCCGCTGTTGCGCCATGATCGCGCAGACACACAAACCCGCTGTTGCACCATGATCGCGCAGACACACAAACCCGCTGTTGCACCATGATCCGCGCGCACACAAACCCACTGTTGCGCCATGATCGCGCACACACACAAACCCGCTGTTGCACCATGATCGCGCAGACACACAAACCCGCTGTTGCACCATGATCGCGCAGACACACAAATCCGCTGTTGCACCATGATCGCGCGCGCACACAAATCCGCTGTTGCACCATGATCGCGCTCGCACACAAACCCGCTGTTGCACCATGATCGCGTAGACACACAAACCCACTGTTGCACCATGATCGCGCGCGCACACAAATCCGCTGTTGCACCATGATCGCGCGCGCACACAAATCCGCTGTTGCACCATGATCGCGCAGACACACAAACCCGCTGTTGCACCATGATCGCGCGCGCACACAAACCCACTGTTGCGCCATGATCGCGCAGACACACAAATCCGCTGTTGCACCATGACCGCGCGCACACACAAATCCGCTGTTGCGCCATGATCGCGCAGACACACAAACCCGCTGTTGCACCATGATCGCGCAGACACACAAACCCGCTGTTGCACCATGATCGCGCGCACACACAAATCCACTGTTGCTCCATGATCGCGCCCGCACACATACCCTCTGTTGCACCATGATCGCGCGCACACACAAACCCGCTGTTGCGCCATGATCGCGCAGACACACAAACCCGCTGTTGCACCATGATCGCGCAGACACACAAATCCGCTGTTGCACCATGATCGCGCGCACACACAAACCCGCTGTTGCACCATGATCGCGCAGACACACACAAATCCGCTGTTGCACCATGATCGCGCGCACACACAAATCCGCTGTTGCGCCATGATCGCGCAGACACACAAATCCGCTGTTGCACCATGATCGCGCGCGCACACAAACCCACTGTTGCGCAATTATTGTGCAGACACACACACAAACCCGCTATTGCGCCATGATCGTGCAGACACACACAAAACCGCTGTTGCGCCATGATCGCGCGCGCACACAAACCCGCTGTTGCGCCATGATCGCGCAGACACACAAACCCGCTGTTGCACCATGATCGCGCAGACACACAAATCCGCTGTTGCACCATGATCGCGCAGACACACAAATCCGCTGTTGCACCATGATCGCGCGCACACACAAATCCGCTGTTGCGCCATGATCGCGCAGACACACAAACCCGCTGTTGCACCATGATCGCGCAGACACACAAACCCGCTGTTGCACCATGATCGCGCGCGCACACAAATCCGCTGTTGCGCCATGATCGCGCAGACACACAAACCCGCTGTTGCACCATGATCGCGCAGACACACAAATCCGCTGTTGCACCATGATCGCGCGCGCACACAAATCCGCTGTTGCACCATGATCGCGCACACACACAAACCCGCTGTTGCACCATGATCGCGCGCGCACACAAATCCGCTGTTGCACCATGATCGCGCGCGCACACAAACCCGCTGTTGCGCCATGATCGCGCAGACACACAAACCCGCTGTTGCACCATGATCGCGCAGACACACAAACCCGCTGTTGCACCATGATCGCGCACACACACAAATCCGCTGTTGCACCATGATCGCGCGCGCACACAAACCCACTGTTGCGCCATGATCGCGCAGACACACAAACCCGCTGTTGCACCATGATCGCGCAGACACACAAACCCGCTGTTGCACCATGATCGCGCAGACACACAAACCCGCTGTTGCACCATGATCGCGCAGACACACAAACCCGCTGTTGCACCATGATCGCGCAGACACACAAACCCGCTGTTGCACCATGATCGCGCGCACACACAAACCCGCTGTTGCGCCATGATCGCGCAGACACACAAACCCGCTGTTGCACCATGATCGCGCGCGCACACAAATCCGCTGTTGCGCCATGATCGCGCGCGCACACAAACCCCTGTTGCACCATGATCGCGCAGACACACAAACCCGCTGTTGCACCATGATCGCGCGCACACACAAATCCGCTGTTGCACCATGATCGCGCGCACACACAAATCCGCTGTTGCGCCATGATCGCGCAGACACACAAACCCGCTGTTGCGCCATGATCGCGCAGACACACAAACCCGCTGTTGCACCATGATCGCGCAGACACACAAACCCACTGTTGCACCATGATCGCGCGCACACACAAATCCGCTGTTGCGCCATGATCGCGCGCACACACAAATCCGCTGTTGCACCATGATCGCGCGCACACACAAACCCACACACACACACACGCACACACACACACACACACACGCACACACACACACACACACGCACACACACACACACACACACACACACACACAGCTGCGCCATGAACGAACACACACACAAACCGGCTGTTGCACCATGATCGCGCGCGCACACAAATCCGCTGTTGCGCCATGATCGCGCGCGCACACAAATCCGCTGTTGCACCATGATCGCGCGCGCACACAAATCCGCTGTTGCACCATGATCGCGCGCGCACACAAATCCGCTGTTGCACCATGATCGCGCAGACACACAAATCCGCTGTTGCACCATGATCGCGCGCGCACACAAACCCGCTGTTGCGCCATGATCGCGCAGACACACAAACCCGCTGTTGCACCATGATCGCGCAGACACACAAATCCGCTGTTGCACCATGATCGCGCAGACACACAAATCCGCTGTTGCACTATGATCGCGCGCGCACACAAATCCGCTGTTGCACCATGATCGCGCGCGCACACAAACCCGCTGTTGCACCATGATCGCGCGCGCACACAAACCCGCTGTTGCGCCATGATCGCGCGCGCACACAAATCCGCTGTTGCACCATGATCGCGCGCACACAAACCTGCTGTTGCGCAATTATTGTGCAGACACACACACAAACCAGCTTTTGCGCAATCATTGCGCAGACACACACGCAAACCCACTGTTGCGCCATGATCATGCAGACACACACACAAACCCACTGTTGCGCCATGATCGCGCGCGCGCACACAAACCCACTGTTGCGCAATTATTGTGCAGACACACACACAAACCCGCTTTTGCGCCATGATCATGCAGACACACACAAACCCACTGTTGCGCAATTATTGCGCAGACACACACACAAACCAGCTTTTGCGCAATCATTGCGCAGACACACACGCAAACCCGCTGTATGTGTGAGGGAGTGTGTGTGTGTCGGGTGCATGTACAGAACGGTGAGACGGATGAGGTTCTGAGGGAGAATGCGTGTGTGAATCGAGCGAGCGACGCGAGCCCTCACCTGTACAGTCTGCTGCTGAAAACACCTGCTGGGTCTGGACCTTTTAATCCTCAGTACTAGTAAACCTGTTAGTTACTAGTTACTAGTAAACCTGTAACTTTGAACTAGGCCAGGCCCGGACCTCTGGAACCGCTCGCGGTCTGAGCTGCTTCCTGCCGCTTTGACCAAAAAGCCTGCGCCCTCCGCCGGAAAAACTAGGGCGCGATAATAAGACGACCCCCCCTTTTTCTGATTATTTTCAATGAAAAAAACCTCGTCTTATATGCGGGCAAATACGGTAGTTAGAATTTATACACCTTCCTCCATTTCATACACATCTGCTGAGAAACAAACAGCTGGAATGTTCTCTGATGGTCTGAAGGCGGACAGTCTTTTCACAAGGCTGTTGTTCTGCATTCATTTATAACCAGAGCAGAGCTTGAAACCCTCACTGAGCCAAAGCTGAATTAGCTTCTCTGGGCTTCAGGCTACATTAGGGCTGCATCATATTAGGAACATTTAATATCCCAATATTTTTTGGGATATTTCACTAAACGAGATATATAATAATAATAATAATGGATTGGATTTATAGAGCGCCTTTCAGGACACCCAAAGCTCTTCACAGAAGCTCCATTATTCATTCTCTCTCTGGTGGAGGTTAAACTACGACAGACGTCTGTAGTCCCAGCTGCCCTGGGGCGGTCTGACAGGAGAGAGGCTGACATTCTGACCACCACCAACATTCACACACAGTAAGGCGGGTCAAGTGTCTAGTTGCCCAAGGACACAACGACAATCTAACCCTGGAGCTGGGGATCGAACCGGCGACCCTCCGGTTACCAGACAAATGCTCTACCTACTGAGTTATTGCTCCGCCACATATCATGATAATTTAAATAACCCCCAAAACAAATGTTATTTTGAGCCATATAGTGCATTAACCCTCAGGCTTCACTGAGGACATTTTTGTCCGTTTGGACAGTTTTTCCATGTTCGCCATTTTAACACCGTTTGTGCAAATGGTACACATTTTTGTTGCAAAACCCCTCTCTTGACAAGTTAATTTTGAAATTCAATTTGGAATTTTGAAAATAGACCAAGGGAACACTATGAAAAAAAACACCATACTCCTGAGTCTTTAGTGGACAAAAACGTCCGCTCATAAAAGTGGCTATAAAAATGTATACATTCATATTTAAAAAAAAAAATTTCATAGATCTGTTAAACAACTTCAGCCCTGCTCAAACATAAAAACTTCAATCATTTTGAGGATTTTAACCCTTGAAATGCCAGTTTGAATACTCAAAGTCATCGATGTAATTTATGAAAAAAAACACAAAACATGAGTTTTTTTTTTTTAAACAATTTTTTGTGCACGGGGCATTTATTACAAATCAGTCTTGGTGATGTCATGAAATATCTAAAATGTTGAATTTTTTGCATTTATAGTTTTTGCGCAGCGACAGATTTAAAATTGACTACCCTCCTACGGACAAACATGTCCACTTCTAAAACTGCTTTAAAAATGGTCTAGATTAAAATATTGTTCTGCTTTTTGGGCTTAAATCTTGTGATCAACTTCAGTTCTGATCAAAACAATCAAATATTGAATAATTATCTAAATTTTAACCCTTTATATGCCAGCTTGATTGTGTGATGCTCATTTTTTCATGAAAAAAGCAGATACAATTTTGCATAAAACATATTCTGGGTGACTGAAATATATTTTTCTAAATCAGCCTTAGATATGTCAACAATGTGATAAAATTTCATATTTTATGCTTTATTAGTTTTTGTGTAGCAACAGATTTAAACCTTCCCTCCCTCTTGTGCCTCTCCAGGACAAAAACGTCCCATTGACTTCCATTAAAACCACAGTTTTTGACCCTGTAGCCTCTGCAAAAAGTAATCATGCATTCTGTGATATTAGGGTTTCATTTTGTATAAAAGTAGTCAAACTTGTCATTTTTACTGTTCACCACCAAAATCAGTCATTTCTCCATTAGTGTCCCAGGCGAGAAACTCTTGACATTTCTTCAGATCTTCTGCTGTTTTTATTGAACTCAGAATGTTAACATGACCTCTGTCAAGTCAACAAAACACAGTTTCACTCTCTCACTGAACTTCAAAGTGTAGAAAACAAAAACAATTAGTATTATTGTTATTTATTGATGCTGACCTTAAAGTATTAGCTGTGATCGTTTATCCTCGATGGTTACGATAGAGCCATTTTAACCATACCTGGAGTCTATCGCCCAGCACTAGGCTACATGTCCCTCCATCAGTTTGAACTAGTTCAGCAATAAATGCATGGAAGCATGTTCTACTGATCAGTGTGTGTTTCCTCCTGCTGGTTTGAATGTTTCCAGTGGTTTCGTCCCAGCAGCATCACTTAATGTGCTGTTTCCTTTCATACTAGTCATTATAAACCAGCTGAGCTGGTAAACAAACGCCCTGCAGCTAACAGACAACATGAAGCTACATGTTGACTTTTGGTGCCTTCAAAAGAAGAGGAGGATGAGAGAGGACTGGTCTCTGCCTGGAGGCCTGCTGCCCCCTGCTGGCAGACCAGCGTACATAAACACTCATCAACCAACGTGTTTTATTGGTGCTTCCTCCCTCACACACTGTGACCTACTTTTCACTTGTTTTGAGCTCATTTGTGCAGAAAGAGGAAGAGCAAGTGAACACTTAACCTCTGACAGAACTCAAGGTTCTGTTAGGTGAAGGTTCTAGAGTCAAACAGCCTCCAGATCTCAGCTCAGTCAGACAGAAAGCTGAGGTTCTCCTCCTTTCTACTTCCATCTGACCCCATTACCCTGATAGAACCACAGCTCCTCCATCAGGGAAGAACCACAGCTCCTCCATCAGAGAGGAACTCAGTAGAACCACAGCTCCTCCATCAGGGAGGAACCACAGCTCCTCCATCAGAGAGGAACTCAGTAGAACCACAGCTCCTCCATCAGGGAGGAACTCAGTAGAACCACAGCTCCTCCATCAGGGAGGAACTCAGTAGAACCACAGCTCCTCCATCAGAGAGGAACTCAGTAGAACCACAGCTCCTCCATCAGGGAGGAACTCAGTAGAACCTCAGCGGTCAGTGGGCGTTTCCTCCTGCTGGTCTGAATGTTCCTGTAAGTCTGAAGCTGTCAGCTGCTCTGTTCTGTCCTCTGGTGCTGAGCGGTTCCGGCTGGGTTCTGTGTCGACTGTAGCGTATTCTAACCTGTTCTTATGGTTTATAATAGACACACACACTTCCTTAGAGATCTCTCAAGTTCTGTTAGTCTGACACAGAGAATTCCTCTGAAGCTTTCGCTCATTAGACCTTACAGGAATATTTCTAAGTTCTGGAAAATTCAAAGTGAGTAATTACGTACCTTATACTTGAAAGAGGTCAAACTGGGTCGGACTTGGACTACACAGATTTATTAGACAAACAGACTGAACGAACTAGCAGAGATATGAGGTAGCGAGTTAGCATCTTATGGAGTGTTCTGGTGTGTAATTAAGTGGAGAGTTTAACGACGTGAGCTTGTGAGGAGTTATGGCTAGGGAAGTCTTAATTTAGTTACGAGGGAAGTTTGGAGGATAAGTTAGCTGGAGTGTCCCTTATCAAAAGAGCCTCAGTTTACCAGGTCGGGTTTACCTGCTGAGACCGCTCCGTGGATCACCTCGTCTGTGGGGTGGCTTTGCTCTGATGACCTTCTGGTCCCCGAGGCGGCAGACGAAGCCGTCCCAGGCACAGAAGCGTCCGAGAGTCGGTTCAGCAGTCCCATGTCCGGCTGGGAGCAGAGGCTGGTGGTTCCTTCCCCATGGCAGGTGACACAGAAGCAGACGGGTGGTGTCTAGGTTCGGGGACGGGAAAGGATCATCGACTTTAAACGGGGCTTGACCCGTATGGAAGTCGGTACCTGAGCGCACCGTGTAGCTGAGGAAACGGTGAGCGTCCTGTCTCGTCACTGGCTGAACGAGAACTGAGGACTTCCGGTCTGGAAGCCCAACATGGATTCTTGAGACGCGTGGACCAATAGGAACGCAGCTTACTAAGTCACATGGCTCACGTCTTCAAGCATCCCAGTGCTTAACCCCTAAATAGATTATTACTATGATTTAACCTTTTAGCAAAAGCAGAAACATGAAATAATACTGATGCAACATCAACATTCATTAATACTGGAAGAAAATGAATTAATCATATTAAGACATTTCTGGACAGTGGACTAAAGGTAGTGTCCTTTAGAAGGAGACATCAAAGAGTCTTTAAGTTTAATTATTAACTAAAGAAAGTCTTCTGGGTCTTCCGACACGACCGGTCCTGGAGGGAATGTTGATTCAGGTTACAACATAATAAAAGAGTCATTTTAATCCAAGTTATTGGGAAAAAGATGGGTGTTGTTTTTGACGCTTACGGGGTCAAAGTTCAGAGGTTATAGCGTATGTGATAATGCTACACGACGCAGAACCAGGCTACATAAGGGTTCTGCTGCTGGGCCACAGGCTGGACCTGACTCTGGGAGTGGGAGGATATGAGAGCAGTTTATTCTGGATGCTGCTGAGTGTGTGTGTGTGTGTGTGTGTGTGTGTGGGCGTCCTCGGTCTTCTGCTGCCTAGACCTGAGAACCTGAGTGTGAGTTCTCTCCTCCGACCTGCTGCGATGGGAGCGCCGCCCCGTGGCCCTCTGCCCTGTCGTTAGCTAACTCTCAGATCAGCGTTCGTTCTGTGGGAGAATTCCTCCCGTTTGCTGTGGATTTCCAGGTCCGGAGCCTAAAGTTTCCCTGTGTTTTGGTTTCAGGACCTGAACAAGCGCCTGTCTCTGCCTGCTGACATCAGGATTCCTGACGGTTACCTGGAGAAGCTGCAGCTCAGCAGCCCGCCCTTCGACCAGCCGCTCAGCCGGCGCTCCCGCCGAGCCTCGCTGGTCAGTCTGTGTGTTCGTTACCGACTGTTTGTGCTCCTTTACTGCGTAGCGCTCTCATTACCCTGAGTGCTGTTTCCATGGTAACTGGCCCAGTGAGAGTCACCTCCCACCATGCCCATCAGATTAGACCATACACCTCTGCTGAGGTGAGATTATACATACAGCTCTGTTGCAGACGGACTCTGACCAGGGGATTGTGGGTAATGGAGTCTTTCCAGCTGTGACCGCGCTGTTATCCTAAAATGACACTGAACTGTCAGTGGTGACATCCTTTCAGGTAGAACCTGTGTTTTTACATTCTGTAGAGCTGCAGTTATTAAATATTTAATCATCCAGTATTTATATCTTTATGAAATATCCATTATAGCTCTATTCATCCATCCATTCCTCCAGTCCTCTGATATAAATGAACACCCAGCTTCACCTGGTAAACGCTGCTCGCTCCTCTCTGCTGTCAGATACGTGCACGCTCTTGTGCACGCTGATATGTCCAGGTGCAGCTAAAGCCTGTTTATTTATTTAAAGTCTTTCCAGAACATTTAAAGGTGTTTTATGAACCTACCAGTCACCACATCTATGAGTCTGAACAGCTACTAGAGCTGAGAGAGACTGGCCTGAAGCGCTCAGCCTGAGAACTTCAGCTGGTCCTTTAATCAGTCCTGTCCTCCTCCTGCCAACAGTTCTTCACCACTGAGGACGTTTACACAGGCTCCGTCTTTCTGACCTTACTGTGTGATCTGAGCAGTTCTTAACACTTTAAGTTAGAGCCTTAACATTGATCTCAATGATTATTTAGTTAGAAACTTAACCAGTTTCATGTTTGACAGCACTCTGCTGCCCTCTACTGGCCAGATACCGCACTAGACAGTTTTGAGGCTCGACCGTACCTTCAAAGATGATGTCACCTTCTGCTTTACGGCAGAACCGGTCTAAGAACGCTAGGGGGAGGACTCCTGCTGAAGAGGGGTTGTTTCAGCAAGCGTTTCAGTTTAACCAGTCTGATTATTAACCAGATGGTGAAATATAGTAGAGAACAAAGTTCTGAAAGATTTCCTCAGCACCACCTCACAGATAAATAAATCTATAAATAATTCAGCTGAACCTGACGAGACCTGAATGTCTCCGCGAGCTGACTCGAGCACGGTGAAGCCGGAAGGTAAAAACAAACCAGAGAGAGGAGGAGGATGATTATGAAGAGGACAGGTCGACCCCCCCCCCACGGCCAATGGTGTGGCGACGGAGAACCAGTCGAACATAGAAAATAATAAATAATGCTGTTTTTAAATGTTACAAACTCCTCCAGCTGAGAGCAAAGAGTTTCCTCCTCCTGCCTCCGAGAGCAGCTGTCATTTATTTCCTCAAACTTCTAACAGACAGAAAGACTCTGTCTGGGCTCTGCACTGCCTGCTGATAGGGTAGGCTGTACCTGGCTGCTCCGCTACAACCTGCTGTTGGCTTAGGTTCTCAAACGTTAGCTGCACCCAACACAGTAGGTTCACTTTAAAATGTCTCTGTCCATTAAGGTAACGTTGACTGGAGTCAACTCAAAATTACACCTACATTGGTTCTTACACCTGTCCCTCAGACAGACTCCTGTCCCTCAGACAGACTCCTGTCCCTCAGATAGACTCCTGTCCCTCAGACAGACGCCTGTCCCTCAGACAGACTCCTGTCCCTCAGATAGACACCTGTCCCTCAGATAGACACCTGTCCCTCAGACAGACTCCTGTCCCTCAGACAGACGCCTGTCCCTCAGACAGACTCCTGTCCCTCTGATAGACTCCTGTCCCTCAGATAGACTCCTGTCCCTCAGATAGACTCCTGTCCCTCAGATAGACTCCTGTCCCTCAGATAGACTCCTGTCCCTCAGATAGACTCCTGTCCCTCAGACAGACTCCTGTCCCTCAGATAGACTCCTGTCCCTCAGATAGACTCCTGTCCCTCAGATAGACGCCTGTCCCTCAGATAGACGCCTGTCCCTCAGACAGACTCCTGTCCCTCAGATAGACTCCTGTCCCTCAGATAGACTCCTGTCCCTCAGATAGACACCTGTCCCTCTGATAGACTCCTGTCCCTCAGATAGACTCCTGTCCCTCTGATAGACTCCTGTCCCTCAGATAGACACCTGTCCCTCAGATAGACTCCTGTCCCTCTGATAGACTCCTGTCCCTCAGATAGACTCCTGTCCCTCAGATAGACTCCTGTCCCTCAGATAGATGCCTGTCCCTCAGATAGACTCCTGTCCCTCAGATAGACACCTGTCCCTCAGATAGACTCCTGTCCCTCAGACAGACTCCTGTCCCTCAGACAGACACCTGTCCCTCAGACAGACACCTACCCC
>SSNR01000538.1:225061-236239 GCA_006937965.1 Callopanchax toddi
CTGTCCCTCAGATAGACACCTGTCCCTGAGATAGACACCTGTCCCTCAGATAGACTCCTGTCCCTGAGATAGACTCCTGTCCCTCAGATAGACTCCTGTCCCTCAGATAGACTCCTGTCCCTCAGATAGACTCCTGTCCCTCAGACAGACTCCTGTCCCTCAGATAGACACCTGTCCCTCAGATAGACACCTGTCCCTGAGATAGACACCTGTCCCTCAGATAGACTCCTGTCCCTCAGATAGACTCCTGTCCCTCAGATAGACACCTGTCCCTGAGATAGACTCCTGTCCCTCAGATAGACACCTGTCCCTGAGATAGACGCCTGTCCCTGAGATAGACGCCTGTTCCTCAGATAGACACCTGTCCCTCAGACAGACTCCTGTCCCTCTGATAGACTCCTGTCCCTCAGATAGACTCCTGTCCCTCAGATAGACACCTGTCCCTGAGATAGACGCCTGTCCCTCAGATAGACACCTGTCCCTCAGATAGACTCCTGTCCCTCTGATAGACTCCTGTCCCTCTGATAGACTCCTGTCCCTCAGATAGACTCCTGTCCCTCTGATAGACTCCTGTCCCTCAGATAGACTCCTGTCCCTCAGACAGACTCCTGTCCCTCAGATAGACTCCTGTCCCTCAGACAGACTCCTGTCCCTCAGATAGACTCCTGTCCCTCAGATAGACGCCTGTCCCTCTGATAGACTCCTGTCCCTCAGATAGACGCCTGTCCCTCAGATAGACGCCTGTCCCTCAGAAGGACACCTCCTGTAGTGTGGTCTCTAGATCGTTGGTCTTAGATGTTCAATGCTAATAAAATACCTGACCAGTAAACATTCAGGAAATGTTTTAGAAAGAGTAAAAAAGGAACTAGATCTTTAAAATCCTGATCTAGAACCAAAGAGAAGGAACTGAGTATTTATCATGGAGCCTGACCTGACCAGGGACCAGAGACGTTACTGCCCTCTGCTGGCCTGGTGGAGAACTGCTCCACAACACTGATCTGTATGAAATAAAGGACACATCAAAAACATCTCCATCAGGGTGTGTGTGTGTGTGTGTGTGTGTGTGTGTGTGTGTGTGTGTGTGTGTGTGTGTGAGCTCAAACGTAGAGGTATAAACTAGACTTAAGAAGTAGTGAAACGTTAAAAAAGC
Organism: Callopanchax toddi; assembly: GCA_006937965.1. Lineage (NCBI taxonomy): Eukaryota > Metazoa > Chordata > Actinopteri > Cyprinodontiformes > Nothobranchiidae > Callopanchax > Callopanchax toddi. The sequence continues at coordinate 226,212 of SSNR01000538.1, forward strand.
ACCCTTATCTCACAGTGTAAGCTTTGAGTCAAACAAAGGGAATCATTGAAGTGGTATGGCTGCCCACCCTGCAGCATCCACCCACAGTACACACACAGCTGACACATCTCCAGATCTCTCTTTGCCCAGGCATCAACTCACTTATTCACTTTTCACCCAACATGGTCAATAAATTGACCAGAAAGCAACACAAGTCTTTGATTTCTAAGATTACACAGAGGTCTAGAGCCCTTTGTTTTACTGAACGAACAAAAAGAAGAAGCTTTGGAAAATGAATTCTTCCTTGTTTTTGTCTCCTCTTCAGTCTGAGATTGGATTTGGGAAGTTGGAGACGTACGTTAAGCTGGACAAGCTGGGAGAGGTGAGGAAGACAAACCACCTGACTGTCCAGTAACTCTCCTTTCAGCCTCATCTCACTCAGATGAAACATGTCCTGTTTAGGGAACCTACGCCACCGTGTTTAAGGGACGCAGTAAGCTGACCGACAACCTGGTGGCGCTGAAGGAGATCCGTCTGGAGCACGAGGAAGGAGCTCCGTGCACGGCCATCAGAGAAGGTGATGTTCTGTTGGGTTTGTCTCTGGGTCCTCCTGTAGGAAGCCTGAGTGCACCCTGTGTCCTGATGTGTCCTCTGCTGCTCTTTACTGGGCTGTTTGGTGACAGAGTGCATGCTGGGAAAATAACTCCAGAGACTCATGGTGAACTATTAATCATCCACATGTTGCAGTTCCATGAGTGGAGATGAAATCCCTTTAACTACGCTGTAAACATCACAGGATGTCCCAGGTGGAGCAGAGTCCAGATTAGAGACCCGGAGGGTCCTCTGGTCAGAACAGAGTCCAGATTAGAGACCTGGAGAGTCCTCTGGTCAGAACAGAGTCCAGATTAGAGACCTGGAGAGTCCAGATTAGAGACCCAGAGGGTCCTCTGGTCAGAACAGAGTCCAGATTAGAGACCCAGAGGGTCCTCTGGTCAGAACAGAGTCCAGATTAGAGACCCAGAGGGTCCTCTGGTCAGAACAGAGTCCAGATTAGAGACCCGGAGAGTCCTCTGGTCAGAACAGAGTCCAGATTAGAGACCCGGAGGGTCCTCTGGTCAGAACAGAGTCCAGATTAGAGACCCGGAGAGTCCTCTGGTCAGAACAGAGTCCAGATTAGAGACCCGGAGAGTCCTCTGGTCAGAACAGAGTCCAGATTAGAGACCCGGAGAGTCCTCTGGTCAGAACAGAGTCCAGATTAGAGACCTGGAGAGTCCTCTGGTCAGAACAGAGTCCAGATTAGAGACCTGGAGAGTCCAGATTAGAGACCCGGAGGGTCCTCTGGTCAGAACAGAGTCCAGATTAGAGACCCGGAGAGTCCTCTGGTCAGAACAGAGTCCAGATTAGAGACGTTAACTCTCCTGGTGACACACACAGTTCAGTGTCTGTATGTCTCTCCAGAGGAAATCTCATTGTGTTTTCTTCATTGTGTGTTTGTAGTGTCGCTCCTGAAGGACCTGAAACACGCTAACATCGTGACGCTACACGACATCGTCCACACCGATAAGAGCCTGACGCTGGTCTTTGAGTACCTGGTAAATGTGCTCAGTCTCACTTCACCATCACACACAGGATAAATTCAGATTGGTTTCAGTTCTCTGATAGGGATTCTGTTGGTTGGAACGTGTATGAGTAACCATTGAGGAACCCAAAGGTTTCAGTTCGTCCTGCAGCGTCGTCCCAGTGGGGTGAGGTGACCAGCAGGAGGAGCTCTAGGCTGAGCCCAGACAAGGACCAGTCCATGGTTCAGATTTTATGACCTTAGTAAAGAGTTCAGACAGACAGAACATCCAGATTCTCATCGTCTCATTCTTCACCGCTACAGACCAGAGCTACATCCTCCTAAGTTCAGACAAAGCCTTTATTCATCAGTCCTCCTTCTTCTGGCTGTGCTGCATCGCCCCTCAGTGGAGCGTTTAGGAGTGAACATCAAAGTCCCGTCAGTCTGGAAATGAACCAGAACAAAGCAGAAACATCTTGTTGTTCAGTCAGCTGTCAGAGCAGAAACAGGAGGAAACGTTTCCATTACAGCCGCTGTCAGAGAAGCCTGGTGACCACAGAGAACCTTCAGACTCTGGCTGGACAGAGGACACTAGAACAGGGTTCTCACAGGGGCTCCAAGTCCAAGTTGAGACTGTAAGTGAGTCAATGGAGAGAGTGAAGAGAAACCAGTGTTTATAGAAGATCAGGTCACCAAAATGAATCAAAACAAATCGTCTCCAGNGACCCGGAGAGTCCTCTGGTCAGAACAGAGTCCAGATTAGAGACCCGGAGAGTCCTCTGGTCAGAACAGAGTCCAGATTAGAGACCCGGAGGGTCCTCTGGTCAGAACAGAGTCCAGATTAGAGACCCGGAGAGTCCTCTGGTCAGAACAGAGTCCAGATTAGAGACCTGGAGAGTCCTCTGGTCAGAACAGAGTCCAGATTAGAGACCCGGAGAGTCCTCTGGTCAGAACAGAGTCCAGATTAGAGACCCGGAGGGTCCTCTGGTCAGAACAGAGTCCAGATTAGAGACCCGGAGGGTCCTCTGGTCAGAACAGAGTCCAGATTAGAGACCCGGAGAGTCCTCTGGTCAGAACAGAGTCCAGATTAGAGACNCTCTACAGACAGTTTCCTAACGCAGACCTGAATTATCATGAAGTCCTGTCTCTGACCCACATCAGGCCCTCTGGAGTTCTGGTCCGTGTTTCTGTTAGTAAAGGACAACCTGAAGCCTGGTCACACAGGAGACTTCAGCGCCGCGCCGCGGTGCGCACGAACCGCGATTTAGAAACAAAACCATTATAGTCGGTGAAAGTGGTCACACGCAGACCGCCACAGAAGCGCCGGTCCGCGCCCTGGCATCAGTTCTATTTCTGCGTCATGGAGCAGCTGAGGTGTCACAACATGGTGGAGTACTTTATGACAGACAGTACGACAATATGCTGAACCGCTACTACAGCAGACGACAACCACCAGCTGTGGACGAGGAGCGGTTCGTTCTGGAATATTTACATAACCGAGCTGTTAGAAACAGATTACTCCAATAAACAGCTGACTGACGGTAGATCTGACCAGAAACAGACTAAGAGATGAGCTTCATTCTTCCTGTTCTCCGTCCCAACAACATACTGTGACTATCGTGATTTTGCATGCTGCGTTCAAGGGCGCTCGGTTTTTAGGGACGTGTCCTGTGAGACCAGAGACGTGGTGCGGCGCTGACGTCTCCTGTGTGACCCAGGCTTCAGTCTAGTGTTTGCTATCTACTGTGTTTTTGCCCATTTTCAAATACTTGGCTTAGATTACTGTATAAACTTCATAGAGTGAATGGTCTGAAGAGGTGTCCTTAAGGGGAATCATCATGCTGTAGAGCAGTGATGTCACCAGTGGGCGTGGCCCCCCTGTTTCGTTCAGACGTAGATGTTCTCAAACAGCAGTAGTGATGCTGTTGTAGTGACTGTCTGGTTTTGTCCCGTTGCAGGACAAAGACCTGAAGCAGTACATGGACGACTGTGGGAACATAATGAGCATGCACAACGTGAAGGTGAGGGTTCAGTGGTCGGTCAGCTGGGTGCCTCGTAGCGCTCGTTTCAGCTTCGCCTTCTGGTCTCAGTGAACACAGAAGAGCTGAGAGAACGGTTTCATCTTTGCTTTGTTTTTGTACATTTCTCTTTGCATTTCTGTCACACCAGAAGGACCGTTGAGGATAATAAGTCATGTGATCGTGTTCTTCCAGATCTTCCTGTTCCAGATCTTGCGAGGGCTGTCATATTGTCACAAAAGGAAGGTTCTCCACAGGGACCTGAAGCCACAGAACCTCCTGATCAATGAGCGAGGGGAACTCAAGCTAGCAGATTTTGGTGAGAAGAGCCAAAGTGTTTAAAGTTTAGAGAATATTCATCATCGAGTTTGCTGCTTCAGTTTTCAGGATGTCTGTCAGTTTGCTTCAACTCCAGAAGGTTCTGAAGACCGATCAGATGAATTGAACCCCACGAGTCCAGCAGCATCAGGACCGTCTCCTCAGTGGATCCAGCAGCTGGACTGGATGCTCCACCAGTTTAGAAATATTCAGGAACATCAGCAGCAGGTGTGAGTCCATCTGCAGCTCAGTGAGGAGAAGACTTCTGGACAATGATCTGGTGTCAAAGAGGGCAGCAAAGAAGCCACTTCTCTCCACCATCAGGGACAGACTGAGGTTCTGCAGAAGGTCCAGGGAGGAGAAATGGTCCTTCCAGCAGCATCCTGAGATCATTTACAGTATGTGCTGGTTACTTCTCAGCCATGGGAGTAGGCTAGAACAGCCATGAATAAAGAATGGTACCAAAGCATCCTCCCAGAGGAACTCCTTCAACCATCCAAGTGCAGCTTGGTGATGAACAATGTCCTTTCAGGCACGATGGAGCTCAGAGCAGTGATGCTGTGGGAACTAAACTTCAACATGTTGGGTCCAGGTCACTCCTCAGACCTTAAACCCATTGAACACTTAATAATAATAATAATAATAATGCATCAGTTTTATATAGAGCTTTTCAGGTCACTCAAAGACGCTTTACAGAGTTGCGTCATTCATTCTCACAGTCATTCTCACCGGTGGTGGTAAACTACGACAGACGTCTGTAGCCACAGCTGCCCTGGGGCAGACTGACAGAAGAGAGGCTGACATTCTGACCATCGGCCCTTCTGACCACCACCAACATTCACACACAGTCACACTCACATTCACACAGTAAGGTGGTGAAGTGTCTTGCCCAAGGACACAACGACAATCTAACCCAGCCAGAGCTGGGGATCGAACCGGTGACCCTCCGGTTACCAGACCGGCCACTCTCCCTACTGAGCTAGTGCCGCCCCTTGTGGTCAGTCCTCAAGAGGCGGGTGGAAAACCCACAAATACTGACAAACTCCAGTCACTGGTGATGAAGAATGAGCTGTCAGGGTCTGGACCAGGAGGAGGTGACGGCAGGTCAGGGTGAAGTAAAGGGCACGGAAAAGAGCGACCAACATTCAGTCTAATCCTGTGAGACTTATGAATGCTGTATTTCTGCTTCAGTAACCATAGAAACAACTGACAGAAAGACCTCACAAGCCTGAAGCAGTAAACGGTGGTTCACCAGGCCTGTTTCAGATGGTAAATCTGATCCTTTATCTTCAGAACAAATGTCATGCTTTTCTATCTGTGGTGTTTGCAGGTCTAGCGAGAGCCAAGTCTGTCCCAACTAAGACCTACTCCAACGAGGTGGTGACTCTTTGGTACCGACCTCCTGATGTTCTGCTGGGGTCATCGGAGTACTCGACACAGATCGACATGTGGTACGAAACAGCTGCTGTTTCAAGGGTCACCGAGGTCATTCTGAGGTGGTGTTCTAGCAGTTAATTATCTATAATAACCACACCCACTGGGAACAGGAAGTAGCCCTCTGACTGGAGCAATACTTATAGCTAGTCAGATCAGGAGAGACACTGCTGCAGAGTGAAAACTAGCAGATGATTATCTGGTGTTAATGGTTATTTACATTAGACGCGTGAGTCAGCCTCCCTCTCACACACGAGCACAGCAGGTAGGAGAAGAGAGGAGTGACGGGAGGGGAGCAGTGAGCCGTGGCCTAGCGGTAGTGCAACCGCGCTTCAGATTGGAAGACCTGGGTCCAAGTCCAGGTCTGAGCGTGCTGCGACAACGTCAGATGTTGTTTTTCTTTAAGAAAATTAAAAATGAATAAAGGATTTATATTATTATTATATGTTAGAGTTTGCGTATTTTACTAGCGGTCCGTGCATCCTCCACCTGCAAAGAAGTCCGGGCCGGTCTCAAGCAGAGTTGCCCCCCCCCCCGAACAGCTGATTTTCCGTCAGATGAAAATATTTTGCTTCAACCCCTGAACTAGAAACATAGATTAACTTTTTAAATCTAGATTAATCTCACCCTAATCTTTAAATTAATCTAGATTAAAATGGCTCATTTGAATTCAGCCAAAGGCACGTTTCTCTCTTATTTAACGTGTTAGTTAATTTTATAACGGGTGTTCCGTCAGGAGCGCTCAGAGCAGAACCTCCATCATCTGCTCCAGCTGGGGGGGGGGTTGGGACAGCAAAAGCAGAGGGAGGGTAAGCCCCTCCCAACCGCCATCCGAATCCCCCCACCTCGACAAGATGAATGTTTAGAAAATAAATAATCAGTAAAGTAACTGGATTACGTTCTTGGAGAAGTAATCAGTAAATAGTAACTCATTACTTTTTCCCAGTCTGTGAACAAACACTGGTCATTACCAGTGGCGGCTGGTGACTTTCTTTTTGGGTGGGGCGCATTTTTGCTAGTCAGTTTTCAGATGCGCAAAAAAAATCACATCTCACCACCAGAGCAGGAATGATGCCAAATATTTTCATCTGACTGAATATTTTGCTGGTAAAAATCCCTAGTACCACCAGTTCTCTAACAATGTGGAGCTGTTAGGTCTAATTCTACACATCAAACAGTAAAGAAATCATAAAGTCTTCATGAGGAGACCTTAGAATAATATCAATATAATCAGATACAAATAAACATAAAAACAACCACAATGTGGTCACAACAGAAGTAAACCAACCTGACCTCCACAAGCTCAGAAACACAACTTAATATTCACAATCAGCTTTCTACTGACACCACAAACACATCAATCATCTCTAACTAACAGTCAGATCATTAATGTTACGATTCAGACAACAACCACTAACCAAGCAAGTCATGACAATCAGCTCCACTAATGAAGTGAATTAACAACAAAATAAAGTCACATCCACTGATAAGTCCCATCAAACCCAGTCAGACCAAACTTCCTTAAAACGCCATAATAATTTAATGAAAAGTAGAGAAAACGCATGAAAAACGGGCTAAACTACATAAACCAACGTATTCAATCAGCAGTACCTGTATTTCTCTAACATTCGGCAGACACCTCAACAAACACATGTCGCTATTTAAGGTATAAATTCACTCATCAGGACTTAGCACTGCTAGCCGCGGCTAGCTCCGCCTATGGGGTTTTTGAATGGGAAAATCCGCGACAGACACATAGTTATTAAGAAAAGAAAGAAACAAACGAAGTCACTCACCATTGAGTTGATGAAATCAGGACAAATGGAATCAGTCGGCTTGTTTTCACAAGCAGGAAAGAAGGATTCTTTGAATAAATATCCATTTTCTACCCTCCATTAAAAAGAGAGCAAGAACTTCCGGTTCCGGTCTGAGCAACACTCCAGACTCCTGCTGTTGTGCGCATGTCACACAGGGACGCTGAAGACCTGCGTCCCGAGCGATCTCCTATTTTTTGCACTCAGTGCGCATGCGTCAGGAGCAGAAAACAATGCGCTATGTTGGGACGGCGTCCCGTCCAGACATGCGCAGTAGAACCCAGAGAAACACGACCTATCGGTCCAGTAAAAAGTAGTAAGAAAACCTTTCTAAACTACACCTAAATGCAGATTATACACAGCACTTATTGTATATATAATGGATGGCTCGTTTAGTTTTATTTTTATGTTAGTTTTTTATATTTTGAGATCCCTAGGTATTTCTCTTCTTCTTCCTCTTGGGACTGGTGGGGCGGCGCCCGAGCGCCCCCTATGGACGGGCCGCCACTGGTCTTTACTATAGATAAATAACTGGTAGAATGACTCAGATTGACCAGTGTGACAGTAACGGTCTATAGTTATGTTTATTGTGTCGCCTGTGGTCGGTGTGTGTGTTCCTCTCTAGGGGTGTGGGCTGTATTTTCTATGAGATGGCTGCAGGTCGGCCCCTGTTCCCAGGCTCCACCGTGGAGGATGAGCTCCACCTTATCTTTAGACTACTGGGTGAGTTCCCTGAGGAACCAGGTAGCTGTTTAACCTGTCAGACCTCTTCATCTATGATTGTGTGACTTCAGGCACGCCCACGGAGGAGACCTGGCCAGGAATCTCCTCCATCGACGAGTTTAAATCCTACAACTTCCCTAAATACAAGCTGCAGCCACTGATCAACCACGCCCCGAGGTACGGAGCTGTGTGAGGAGCTCATCTACTCATTGTTTTAGTTTACCTCCTGCTTCTCTGTGGGGTTGACGTTGTGTGCTGTAGCAGGAAATCCTGCAGAACATTAGAGACTGCTGTCCACGTCCTTCCTCCCCTTACCCCCTCTCTTCTTGTCTCCTCTAGGCTGGATGGTGAAGGCATCGAGCTGCTGCTGGCTTTCCTCAAAGTAAGCTGATTTCAGGCCTCGTCTGAACAGAACTCAGCATTTTAGAGCATGGGTCCTAAAAGAAAGAAGGAAACATTTAGGAATCAGTCAGACGTCAGGTAATACGACTAGAGGGGTTCACATACATCTGGTCTGTGGACACATGTCCAGGTCATGGACCAGTGTTCAGTTGGACTCCTGCAGCTGCTGTCACCCAGTCCAGTTCAGTTAGAGGACTACTTCCTGTTTCCAGAGACCACGCCCACAATGAGTGACATCACCAGTGGGTGTGTCCTTCCTGTAGATAGATAACTGATAGAAGCCACTTCAGGACGACCCTGATGACCTTTAATAAATGAGATCATCGGTTTGTTGCTGATCTGAAAGTCATTTCAGCGTTTCTGAGTGTCCGTGTCCTTTTGTCTCTCATCTGTGTCATGAAATCCAAACGCATACTTCCTGTTTTTACCTCCGCAGTATGAATCCAAAACCAGGGTCTCAGCCGACGAGGCGATGAAGCATTCCTACTTCAGACAGCTCGGGATGAGAGTCCACTCACTGCCAGAGAGTGAGCGTATACACACACACACACGCACACACACACACACACACACACACACGCACACGCACACGCACACACACACACACACACACACACGCACACACACGCACACGCACACACACACAGACTTTTCTTCATGTTTTTTCTTTCATTGTGAGCTGGATGTGTCGTCCCTGTGTTCCAGGTGTATCCATATTCACCTTAAAAGAAGTCCAGCTACAGAGAGACCCTGGTTACAGGAACTCGTCGTACCCAGAGTCAGGTGTGTGAACACAACCAGACGTCTCACCAACAAACACTGTGCTCATCAGGGAACTGCTCCAAGGTCAGGGGCTGGTTTTCTCATGGACGAAGAAGTTTAGGTTTTTCCTGTCGTTCAGTTTCTTTTCACAGAGAAAACTGAAAACAAAACAAAATTCATGACTACAAACCAGGTGACATCACTCAGTCTGCTGATTGGTCAGATTGTCTGTGGGCGGGGCTAGCATCCTGATCCTGATCTTGTCCACAACCTGGTTTATCAGTTGTCTGAGCTGATAAATGTAGTCATCAATGACCTAGAAATCAATAATCAATCTGACCAGCTGATTCAGACCAGAGCAATCAAACTACAGGTTTCTAAATCAATAATCAATCTGACCATCTGATTCAGACCAGAGCAATCAAACAACAGGATACTAAATCAATAACCAATCTGACCAGCTGATTCAGACCATAGCAATCAAACTACAGGTTTCTAAATCAATAATCAATCTGACAAGCTGATCCAGACCAGAGCAATCAAACTACAGGTTTCTAAATCAATAATCAATCTGACCAGCTGATCCAGACCAGAGCAATCAAACTACAGGTTACAAATCAAAAATCAATCTGACCACCTGATCCAGACCAGAGCAATCAAACTACAGGTTACAAATTAATAATCAATCTGACCAGCTGATCCAGACCAGAGCAATCAAACTACAGGTTACTAAATCAATAATCAATCTGACCAGCTGATCCAGACCAGAGCAATCAAACTACAGGTTACAAATCAATAATCAATCTGACCACCTGATCCAGACCAGAGCAATCAAACTACAGGTTACAAATTAATAATCAATCTGACCAGCTGATCCAGACCAGAGCAATCAAACTACAGGTTACTAAATCAATAATCAATCTGACCAGCTGATCCAGACCAGAGCAATCAAACTACAGGTTACAAATCAATAATCAATCTGACCAGCTGATCCAGACCAGAGCAATCAAACTACAGGTT